>VYZS01020072.1:0-27500 GCA_013400695.1 Neodrepanis coruscans | reverse complement strand
GAGCACGTTCAGAAAGAGAAGAATATGTATGGTCATTACAGATATTGGAAAGCTCCTTTACAAAGAAATTTGGAATTTAAAATTCATTCAGACCCAAGAAAAGTCTAGGTCTGATAAAGCTACAAAACCATTTGAAGGTCAGTTTTCCACTGAAAGCTGTAAATTCCTTATGCATTTGTGTTGTAGTGCTGAGCCTTTCAGAACAGCAATCTGATGGTCAGGCAGGCTCCTGCAGGACTGGTGGTTAAAACAGGTGAATGACTGTGCCAGAAAACATTTTTAGGCAAATTTGTTTTCTTCAGTTCATGTTTGTTTGCAAGAAATAAGACCCTGGACGTGCAAAGTGGTGTCTGTCTTCAATTTCCAGTCAGCTGGGGAGCGAGATGCTGTGCTGGAAGCCAGTGGGTCTTCATACAGGGCTCCTCATTGAAGCCTTTTTGCAGGAGCTGCAAACTGAGGAACAAAACGGCTCCAGTGCTGGCCTGCTTGTGGCATCTCTCACATCCAGTGAATTTCAATAACCAGGCATTTAAAATGAAAAGGTGATGACAAACTGTGTCAATGAATGAAATGCAATTGTTTATAACACTTGATTATGGCTCTGGAAATATTACTCCAAGCCTTCTCCTGGTGACATGTCACATTTAGATCAAAAACTCTATGTGGCAGTTCACATTTTTTAAGCTGGGTGCAAGTGTGCCAGATTCTATTTCGATTGAGTGGCTGGCATTCAGAAAGCCACATTTAATAGGATAGAAAGAAAAGAAATGTTACTTTTCATCACACAAGACAACAAAGAGAACCCAGGAAACGAAAATATTATTTCGTTTGAACAAATTACAGTAAGACTCTCAGGGGCTCTTTCAGGGAGTAGATGAGGAAAAGCACTTAAATATCATTCCATCAAACTAAATTTTTAACTACAATTTTTTACAGATAAAATGTGTTGGGAGGATTCAAAGAAGATTAGAGCTCACCTAAGAAACAGTATTCAAATTTGAACAGCTAATGGAAGCCTGCAAAAACTGTTAATGTCTATATCTTTCCTCTAAGGGACTTAGATTTCAGTATTCTTATAAAAACACATTGAGCTGATTTCATTTCTGTGTCTCCACAGACTTCATTCTTGTAATTTCAGTAAGTGTTATAAATGTCATTTTAAGTATTATAATGCTAATCCCTACTGACAATAAGGTTCTAAAGCTCAGCTTCCATTACTAAGGTAATGTTTACCTCAGATAGCATATAATTGTTTGCTTTTTTCACAGTAAATTCTCTGTTCCCAACTGCTTAATCAGCCATGGAAAAGAGAGAAGACTTTCGTAGTGTTTAATGTTCTTGTGATTACATTAGAGTACCGTGTAAACCCACATCAGTGGATCTTGGGAAACACAATTTTTTTTTGTTTGTCCACAGTTCTGAAGGCAAAGTATTTCAAGCAGTGGTCCTTGCAATAACATGAATCATTTATTAATATAAATATCACGGATCTGGTATAAATCTTCTCCGCTCCCGAACTCTCAGGACATTTCTTCATTGCCTGAGTTGGAATCAGCAAGGACTTCGTAGCGCCTTGCTGTACTTCAAATCATGTACCATATTCCAGTCACAAGCAGTGTATTCCCTGCTCTCAACAACAGGAGACCAGCGTATGCTTTCCATATGAGCTGTCTGCTGCATCCCATCAACCTAAACAATATTTTATTATGCTTTATGAAAGTTTAAAACTTCTCTTCCTTCTAAGGCTCTGCAGAGGACACACATTATGGTTTGCTCAGGGATAAAATTTGACCATTCTGTCCTTTCGGCCAGAAACCAAATGCACTCACCAATGGAGTTGGGAAGGAAATAGTTTTCATTCAGTGACTGTGTGTTTAGTAGTGTCCCCACTGATAACCTTGCTTGGGCAGCAGGAGAGGTGTGTGGGAGCCAGAGGCAGAGCCATAGCAGTTGGTGCTGGAAGGGTCACATGGGGATGGTGCTCAGCACAGGGCTGCAGCTGGGCAATAGACTTGTCTTAGTATTGGCTGGTCTAATATGTATCATCCTTGAGTAGGGTCAAAATCCACATCCCTTCTCCCCGAGGTGAAAACCACACTGGAATTAGACCATTGCTCCAAAGTCCGCCACGGATGGAGGTTCATCACCAGCTGTCCATTTCTTTGTGTTAATTGTATCACAGGCCAGCTGGTGGGTTTTTTTGACTAAATTCTGCAATACACTTACAGGTGAGCTAAAAATAAGAGCTTCATGGGCAAGAAAGAGTATCCCTTAACCAGAAATGCAAATACCTGTGAGAGCTGATAATAAACATAAATTCATTGGCAAATAATGTAGTTAAATACATTTTTACTTTGCCGAAGAGCACTGAAGTCTGTAGGAGTTTTGCCTGTAAAACCATAGCATATAATGAGATGATTACTCAGTGAACAGATGTGAACCTGGGTGCTCAATATACCATCTTGGTGAGAAGACTGCCTTTGGGTTTCAGATCATTTTGGTGCTTGGGGGCTTGTGCCCAGGCCTTGTGGTCTTGCTATTTTCAGACCCTGCACTGCTGTCTGCCCACACCAAAGCTGTGAGTTGGAGGTGGTCAGCTAGCTGTTGAATAACTTGGTGGCATTTGGGCCATGAAGTCCAAATTACCTATGGAGAGTCCCAGCTGCTTGCCCTGTAGTAGCAGCACGTATCATTCAACTTTTATTTCAGGGTTTCAACTCTAGACTGAGCAATTGCATTTCCTTTCTTAAATATAGGTGTGGATGAGGAATTACAGCTGCCTGTGGTTTGTAACTTCACGCACTTCTCAGTTGCACAGGGCTGGAGGGTCCATTGTGCACTGGGCTGGTGGGAGGCTGAGGAGAAGGAGGCAGGTGATGGAAGGGGTCCATGTGCGGGTTGGCCGAGGGCATCCATCTTGCCATAGGAGGATGCATATTTTTAGAAATATGTTAATATTTTAATGATAGTTTGTTTTGATGAGTTTTGAAATGAAGCATTGATCTTGGCTCTTTGAAGGGAAGTGGTTGACCCTCAAGAATTTTCCATTTTTGAACACAAAGGCTGTGGTTTTATTTTCCTTCACGTGATCTCTATAAGGGGTCATTTTAAGGATGCATGAAGCACACTTACAGAAGACAGGAGTACGTTTTTTTCTCCACTAAAATATTCAGCCAGCGCTCTTTGTCTCTCCCTGAGAACATTGCAAGATCCAGGAGCATTAAGTGAGCCACAGATGCCAAACCAGGGGGAAAAAAAAAAAGAAACAAACTATATTTTCTACTCATCTGTGGAGTGAGGATAACACAGGCCCAGAAGCGCACATTGTGAAGCAATTTCAGTTGTAGCTGAGTGCCTGCTTTCCCCTGGAGCACAGACTGTAAAAACCTTAAAAACCCTGGTTTCTATTTCCTTAATATTCTAGTTTTGAAGATGATATTGTAATGAAGAAAGGAAGAGGAATGTTCTTTTTAAAGCTCTGCTCACTCTTTATAGTAGATTTGGACAACTGGAAGTAAGAGAACCAAGCACAACCTTTTTCAACCTATTTGTAATGCACAGATAAATATTTCATTTAGAGAGAATGAGACATGAACACAAGAACTTGTATTTGAATTTGTTACAGCTAATGTAAATCTGGAGTAACTCCAATATTCAGAAGTCAGCATTGTTAGTCTGGGTTTATCTCCCTGTAATTGGGATGGGAATCTGGCCCACTCTCTGCAACAGACTGCAAAGAGCTTTTTACCTTTAAATCTATCACATTGAAATTACATAGGGCCACAACGTATCACCTACATCCTTGACTATTTTAACACAAAAATATAGTTTAAATCTCCCTGGATTTGCTGATAATCTTGGGATTTCTAAAGATACTGTTAGGCTGTAATACATAATGAATATCAATGGAGAAAAAGGTCTGTGTTCAGTTTTCCTGTATTAGAATAAATAATTTGATGATTGTGATGTAGTTTGAGTCCTAGCACCATGCAGCATATTACTAGCAGCCACACGTATGGGTCCACATCTCCGGGTGCATGTAGCCTGTGCTGCTATGACACAAGGGCATCACCTATGATGCCACTGCAGGCTTTGCTGGAAATGCTTCCTTTGGACCTGAGTTTGTGAGCTTACAGCCTGTGGCCAGAATGGCTGTTCCATGAATTTTGTTTTATTCTTTTATGGCCCTTTGCTTGCACTCTCTGCTAAAGCATAAGGAAGACCAACAAGAAATAGTGGTAAAGACAAATTAGAGATATTTGGCTCTCTTAGTGGGTCATCTCCCGGGTGAGTTAAGCAAGGGCAGGGTACAGAGGCTCCATCTGTGGAGGGCAGCGCTTCCGCTCCTCCATCTGCTGGGTGGACACCGGCCTCGGCTCGATGCACAACAGACGAAACACGTACAAGCAGATTTTTCCAGACCAACCGAAATGAATTTGACTAACCAACAAATGGTTCACTCAGCTGATGGGGAGGGGGCAGCCTGCAGATCTATAGGCTGGGTGACCGTAGATAATTCATGCAACAACCCAGTGCCTTGCTTAGCTGTGCTGTAAAATTGAGCAAAAATAGCACATCGGTTACAATGAGGGGTTGCCTCTTGGCCAGTAATATTCTCTGGGCAAAACAGACTGACCCCCTTACAGAATGGACATCACCAGAAGCACTGCTGTGGTACTGTGAGCCCCTCAGCTGACAATACAGGGGGGTTTCTAAGCTAACGTACAAAGTACAAACTCTTTTAAAAAAATTATTTAAAAATCTCCTTTTTTTTCCAAGAATATAGTTAGATATTTACTGTTGTGTGAAGGGATAAAACCCTGATCCCGTCAAGTCAACTGGAAGACTTAGGGCAGGTAGGACTTTACTTGGAGAGCTATAGAGGCACTTTCTAAAATTTTTCTGTTCCATAGCAGAAAAGAAATAAAAATAAATGCTTTGCCTTGCCTTACCTGCTTCAGATTTGCAAGAACCATCAGAGTGTAAGATATGGTAGAAAAAGAAGGGTGCGAATGTACTTTTCCGTTTTTTTTTTAGAGGCAGCAGTTCAGAGAAATTTGTGAGGAGGGGGGAGATGTGGATAAATTCACTTTCCTAATAGTTGTCATTAAAATTTTCATTGAGAATAAATACTTGCCCAGCTCCAATAACAGTGGTATAAAAAGAAATGTTAAAAAGTGGAAAATAGGAAGGGAAGTTTTTTGAATGGCTAATTAATTGCCGAGGAGAAATCACAGCACTGTTTTGATGTGCATTCACCTTTTACTGTGGAGTTTGTATAGAAAAGTTAACTTGGCAGCTAAATACTAGTTTGGAGTCCCTTTAGAATTATGTTGCAAAGCAAGAAATTGTTCAGTTGTGAAGGTAGTAAAAAAAGAATCTAATGCTNTTTGGAGTCCCTTTAGAATTATGTTGCAAAGCAAGAAATTGTTCAGTTGTGAAGGTAGTAAAAAAAGAATCTAATGCTTGTCATAGAAAATCTTTTTTTTTTCTTTTAAGTGTTAAAAGCAAGTAAACCTCTAGTGATCTTAAATAATTTGCGTAAGTACACTTAGCACATTCACTTCCTTGGGAGTGCTGATTGGGTACCAGTGTATTAGTCCCTTTAAAAAGAAAATGAAGATAATGAGAGGCAGGACTTCTACCTTCGCGGTAATTTCCTGGTATTCTGCTTTCCTCGGAGGTCTGGTGTGTGGGAGCGCTGACCACCTCGATACTCGGGCAGATAATAGAGTCACTTAGGAAATGAGATACAGCAAATGGCAATTTGAGGTGGGAGGGATGGCTCCAGCAGTAAATGGCACACATTAGGACAGCCTAATCACTTAAATGCAGCCTATTAGTAAGTTTAGCTGAAGATGTTAAAAGAATCCTTGCAGCCTCTCCGCTGGCATGTTTGGAAGGGAATTCAGTTATGAGACTATTAAAATGTTATTTTGATAATTAAGCCCACAGCTGTTGTGAGGGCGTTGGGGGCAGGAGCTGGAGAAGCAGCCGGCTGCACAGCACACCGCCGGCACGGGAGGGAGGCTGGGAGGAGAGAGAAGAGGAGCCTCCGGGAGTTCCTTGGCACATGGGAGAGCTGGAATGGCCACCTCCACCGCATGGATGGCTCGGCTTCCCGTGGGGAAGGTGCGAAGCCGGGAGGAGCTGGTCCGCCAGGGGTTTGTTCTCTGATTTCTGCAGCGTGGGCAGCTGAAAGTGGCAGGGAGAGAACAGGTCTTCCAGGACGTGTGGAGTTGTTTTGCTTTTGTGTAGGGAAGTGTGGCTGGGTAGAAATCTTGTGTCTGAGGAAGAAGAGCTGCAGTGAGCAGCACTGTGGCTTGACAGTGTGTGGGCAGCAGTACCTGGGTTAAACACGGGCCCCCTGTACCTGCCAAGTTGTGCACCAGCACCGAGGTGTCATGGCATGACTGTAGTGACAATATCTTGTGCATGAGAATGTGCAGTGTTGATCTGTCCCATGGTGAATTCTTATCCTTCACTGATGCTTACCTGGGTCAGCATTAACAAAGCCACTACCCTGTGTACACTTCTGTAAATGTGCATTCAAATCTTCCTCTCAAAATTAATGGCAACATTTCTGCCGTTTTTAGAAGTGGAAGCGGGCCATGATTATGTTCAGACCAAAGATACCTCTGTCCAAACAAACAAACAAACTCGGAGGGGCTCGATATTTTATCAGGCTCTGGTCCCTGGGAGTAACCTGTAGTTTGCTTTAAGTGCTTACTAAGTATGCAGTAATAAACCCACAACCAATATCGCTGTGGCAGAAGGCCTAAATTCTTTTGCAAGTCTACAGTTTACACTGGATTTTTTGTATACTGCTACAGAGCAAAACATATATTGTGCTATATGCATAGATAAATAGTTTATCTGTGATGCCCTAATCTTCTGTTCTGAGATAAATGTTTATCCATATTGAACAGGATATAATTGCACAAATTAAGGCTGTCTATCAGGACAACTGGTAAATTTAGTCTCTTGTCTGTGTGTGTCAGTGGTAACCTTTCCACAATTGCTCCTCTACTTGCACTGCAATGTCAGTTGTGGTCCCTTGTTGACTCCCTACCTGCACATGCTCACTGAATACAGAATCAGAAAACAATACGTGAGATTTTATAAAATAGACTACATAAACAGAACATAAAATAGGGAAATAAGCCTTCTGATGAAAAGGGGAATGGAACACAAATATAGCTCCTGCCCCTGTATCAGAAATTGTACTTGCATAATCTTTTCAAATTTTCAGTGATCTTCTGCTTCCCATGTTCACAAAAATGTCTTTTTTCTCAATTGATACACCACTGAAGGCCAACTTCTAAAATAGTATATGTAACAACAAGTATATATCCAAATTAAATTGTCAACTCAGTTTTTATCAGGTGGTTTATATATAATTACAGCTACTGTCAGTGTTGATCTTTGTTAACATCCAAATAATATTTGGGGGTGTTTTTAGAAAATACGAAAAAATAAGGGGAACAGCCCTTTAAAATTTTGCCAGAATACGCAGGTATAACCTTACCTTCCTGGGAGGTCCATGATGAAAATTAACTGATAGTTTCTGTTCTACCTGTGAGTGATCCACTTAAAAAATGTTCTGTAATTGGAGTATATTTTTTGAAGTACATTGAGCCTTTACATATTTGATATTTTCACAGAGCACCATAAACATCCTCTGCTCAGTTAAAGCACATCAGATAAGGCTGGTGGTTACACGTGGGCAATCAGAGTACCCAGGACACTGGGTGCAGTTTGTAGAGATTTGCAGAAGATGATGGAGAGCTTTGCACAGGCAGTATCTGTTGGGACAGGTGTGTCCCAACACACGCAACAACACCCTGGTGTGTCCTGCCCTGATTACCTAGAGGTTTGGTTTTTCTCCACTTCATTTGGGTTATTTTTGCTGAACAGTAGTAGCAGTCCTAGAGAAGTCAAGCAGGACCCCAGTACCAACACACACAACTGGGGCTGAGGTGTGCTTTAGTAAGAAATTGTTCACACGTGCAGAGTTTAGAAGAATCTGAACTTGGAATGTGTGAGGCAAAACAAATCCAGGAAGGATTAGCATATAGGAGAATCTTGGCCAGATAGTGAGATTGTCTTAGTGTGAGCACCTTGACCCCACCATGGACTGGAAGACCAAGAGGCAAGGAGACCAAGGTAAAGGAAAAGATTGTATTTAAGGCAGCATGTGTCAGGGATTTCACAGTCGAGACCAAGTGAAAGGATAGAGTTTTGTTGAGGAATAAGAGGGCTTAACACTACTAGTATGTTATTACAAGTCTGTTGAACTTGTTTTTGCTTTAGGGTGTTTTGATTCCTGAAAAGTGAATTAATTACATAGTAACTCTGAAATCTTGGCTTCCTTACCACTAGGAAAAGGTTACTCTTCCCTTGTGGCTATTTCTTATTACCACCCTGTGATGATAAAGTATTTGGCACACAAAAGTCGGATGCTTTGGAGATTATTACACAAGTTATTAGCCTGTCTATGTACCTGAAGTATTTATAATGGTATTAATGTCTTCCACTGTTCAACCTCTGTAATGAGGAGCATCACTTGACAATTGAGAGGAGATGCATCCTTTTCAAGAGCCAAGGCCACAACATGACCTTCCAACAACCTCACAAGCAGACATCTTCATGGGCCGGACTCATCTGTGCTCTTCATTCTAACACTTAGGCAGTGACTCACTCACCCTTTCTCACTGATTTCTATTGCTGTAATTCCAACATACAGGAGACATCAGTGATAGATGTGCCCAGAAAAAATAAGAAGACTTATTTTGGGAAAAAACCCTTTAGGATAGCCATGTCATTGGGGCAGGAGGTGAACATTGTCAAGAAAATAAATTGAATGTTCTCATTAGGTTTTACATCACTTTACACCTCTTAAAGAGAATATTAAATGTCCTTTAGGCAACACTTTAAAAGTACCTTTTTCTTTTTCCAGATGCTGTAAGTAAAAGCCAATTATTTGGTACTTAAGTTAGGAATCACCTTTTTCCATGTTAATTAAAAGCTGCAGCTTACTAGGGCTGCCAAGGGCTCAGGTCTTGGTGACTTTTGGAGGTTTCAGCCTACACTGCTGCTTTTTGGGGGAATAATGATTATGAGCTCTTGTTTTGAAGGGGGTGCCATCCTTTGTTGTTCATGTAATAGCTGATGGCAATTCATTTAAATTAGATAACTTGTCCTCTTTATAGTGTCCATAGATGCAACATTTATGTCTTTATAGTTTTCTTTGCTGATTTGTGTGTGTGCATATATCACACAGAACCCCTGGTGTACAGCCCTAGCCCTTTATTCTGAGGAGGCGGGTGTGCCCTTGGAGGAGAGGAGGACTGTTCTGCCTCCTCCCCCAGCCATGACCTCTTAGACTGCCTGAAGCCATTAATCCTCCATTCCAGAGTACTGTGAGCACTGCATTTGTTGCAGTTCATGGCAGTTGTGTTTCTGTGACACAAAGGGATTTTACAGTGAGATGCTAGCCAAATATATGTTGCATTTATTGGTTTTTTTCAACTTTTAAAATGCCAGTATAAATAAAAGAGTTGAAATGTGCTGAGTCTCCCCAGCCTGATGGTGGACTGAGGCCATATCCATGCCCTTGCTGTGGAAGATGTTGTCAGCCCATCTCTGCATCCAGGATGGAGAGCTGCCTGAGGGCCTGGCTTGGTGTATCCCCTGGGGCTGATCCTGCAGTAAGGATGCAGGAGGGCATCTCCAGCCTAGAAATGTCCCTGAAATTGTCTCAGCACCTGGAGACCTGCAGGGATTTGGCACAAGCCCGGCTTCTGTACCGCCTATGGATCTCTCCTGGGCTAAGGCAATGTCCATTCCTGGCTTATAAAGGCAAACAGAAATGACATGTTGGAGAAAAATGAATAGGCTTTTGTGCACTTTAGAAAAGAATTTTAACATAACACCTTTTTTTTTTTTTTTTTCAGGGGAGTGGAAACAGTTTGCCCCCAAATTTCAGGAGCTTTGTAGTGTCTCAAAGACTTTGTAGTGTCAGGAATTTCTTCTGTCCATTTTTAGTTATGAAAAAGCCTTGAATAGAGATCTCTGGTTATTGGGTTTATTTGAGTTGCTGAAAGTCCCATTCCTGCAAACTGCTGACTGAGCTTGGATAGAGCTAAATTTGGTTATTGAAAGATGACCCACTGTAAAGAAAATGCTTGGAATAGTTCCTCTGTTCATCCCTCTGTAAGATTCTCAACAAGACGTTTCCATTTTTAATTCTCCCTATGCATCTGTGAGATAAAACATTACATTTTATCTCAGAGATTTCTTTGTCCTTTACTCTTACTTAGGTTGCACAATTTTAAGGCTCAGTTGCTAGGTATAAAGAATCAAATACAATTTTTCTCCTCAGAAAAGGATTTCCAAAATTGTGATGCCTTCTCTAAGCTACAGCAGAATAATGGGAGGCTGGTGGTGCTGTCGTGGTGCCATTAGCTTCGCTGCTCGGTAGCTGCACATCAGCACAGTAATCATTTTCAGATTTACAAGCATTAAATATTTTAATTTAATGCCTTGGCTCTCTTGTAATTCATGCACTTAATTATATGATAATTACTCAAATGAAAGAGATACAGCTGCTGTTGTATCAATTCTTCTAGGAATCTGAGATTCTGGAATTGGCCTTTGATTTCAGGGTGGGTTTTTCTGTTTTATTTTGTGGTTTTTTGTGGTTTTTTTTCTCCCCTGTCCCCTTCCAAAAACTAGTGAGCACTTTTAGGTAATTTTTTGAATGTGTGGAACAGAGGTGAATTTCAGGTAACGTTACCTTCCCAGCTTCTTTTCCTGGAGCGTGGCATGCATTTGGCAGCTGAGGGCCTGGGCACCGCGCTGGCTGTTTTTTACTGCTCCTTGTGGATTACAGTCATTAAAACAGAAGAGCTAAGGCAGAGCTTCCACAGTGCAAGACCCTGTTCCATTGCAGATGGCTGCGGAAGGAAGTGAACTGCAGGAAGGAGGTGTGTGTTTGTGTACACGTGCACATAACTGTATAGAATTTAATACCTTCGGAATGGGCCAGTTGCCCAATCTGCAAGCACGGCACAATGAAATCACACAATAAATTAAAGTCTACTGTAAAGGTTCAACCAAGCCAAATAGACCACCAACTGGAACAAAAGGATTTGGCACAAAGGCATACCCAAGTGACCTCAGGGGAGAAGGCCGATTAACACACTGGATGAGGAAGAAAAGAAGTTATCAAATACAAAACCCCCCAAAATCAGTTCCAAGAGGGGAGCTCCTAGAATTTGTGAAGGTATAATACTGCCAATATATATGGAGTGTCCATGAGGACCATGTAGCTGCCAGTCCAGGGCTGTGGCACCTCCTATCCTAAAGGAGATCTCCTTTTGGGCATCCTGCAGCAGATAGTGCCCCAGATTCCTGCTTTCTGCTTTCCAGCTCTGTGCTTAACGGTTTAAAATACATAGAAATAGGCTTTTCTTTAGGAGAAGCAGTAATTATAAGATGGTGGAATGGGTCTTTTGATCTTTACTATTTCGGTGTTGTTGTATGTCTCCAGTGCTCAAAGGTGGAAAACTAGCATGGATATACTCTTCAGTTAGGAGATGTGCTAGTGAAAGTCTCCATGAAGTTATTTAGAACGTAAATTACTTAAGACTTTTGAAAACTGTTCTACATGTATGTGCCATTCACACTGCAGGAAAGTTGGGACCACATCCCTGGGAGCCTGTGCTGGCTCAGGTCTGCAGGAGGGCCATGTTGAGAAGCAGCCTTATGAAATTGCTTGTGCTCTGTGCGAAAAACCTTCCATACTGAGCCCCTCCCAGCGTATCTGAAAAGAAGGAGCAGTTTCAGGCCTTGTGTATTCAAAGGAAAAAGGAAACGTGCTTGTGGGCAGGCAGGAAAGAGGCTGTTCCCCACAGTGGAGCTGCTGGAGCATTCTGGGACCGCTTTCTGCAGAGCTCCACATTGTGCATTTTAACTTCTGGTTGTTTGCTGCTGCCCTATCTTCTGGCCCAAGCTGATTAAAATGTTCATCAGGCTTTCAGTGCTTAACCACGGGGCCTGCCCTGCTCACAACGCAGGGGATGGAGGCGGGTGGGCCAGCCAGCAGCATCCCTGCCTCAGAGTGGGGATTGCTGGGCCTGAGCTTCTGGGCAGGTCTGAAGAAACTGCCTGGCAGCCACTCACAGCCAGCACTGGCAGCTCAGTGGCGGTGCTGTGATTTGCTGCCCCGTTTCTAGAAAACAGAAAGAACAAGAGCCTTTTTAACAGTGATCACAGTGAAGTTTTGTGAAAACATGTTGCAGCCATATTTAAAGTTTTTGTTGGTGGTGGTTGTTGACATGTGAGATTATGTTTAATCCTTCAGGGACTCCGGATATTTTGTAAGAATTGTAAGTGTAAATATTTGGCAATAGTTTTATATCCGTCCTCTCCGAGTCTCGGTGGAATAGATGATGCTGGGTTACTGTACTCTGTGTAGTTTCTGTTGATGGCAGTAGCAGATTTAACACTTCTACACAGTTGCATTTTACTTTATGAGTATTTGAAGTTTGTCTTGCATATGTGGAGTAATTGCTTTGCAGCATGCTTTCTTGGAAGAGAATATAATGTTTGTTCAGTTTCTTAAAAGCTGTAAATGAGAGGCAGAGCAAACTACAAACCAATCACTATTAAAAATACACAGAGATGTTTTCAATTGCCGGAGACATCAATCATAAAGCAGAAATATTTAGTTGCCTGTCTTGTAGTCTGACTGTCAGACTTACAACAAGGCTAAATCCATTCAAACAGTTACTGGAAATTGGTATTTGAACTTGTGAACTCAGGAAAACTCCTAATCTGTGCTGAGGTCTCTGGCATGCCCTCCGAGCCCAGCAGCCTGTTGTCTCAAGCTTTCCTTTAACTCTGCAGAGGCCTTGGTGGCTGCATTTCTGAGTTCCTGCCTAAACAGAAGTTGAACCAAAAGGGTTACAAAATTTTAAACCCTGTGTATGCAGACAATTTTCAGCTAGCTTACAGCAGCTGCGGAGTCGTGCTGATAGATTAAAAGCAGCTCCCAGCCCCAGAATGAAGTACATTAGAGCTCCTGCTGAGCCGAGCTGGGGTGAGGCCTACACAGCTGTCATTTAGGCCAAGTTTCCAACTGAAAACTGAAGAAAAGGATGTAACTTAAAGAAAAGTTATATTTTAAAATAAGGCATCTGGTTATTAATCAAATATAGGCAGGAGTTCAGTTGTGCAGTGGGTTTCAACCTCAACAGCCTGACACTTGGGAAAGTAGGGAGGCAATTTTCAAGAATCAAGAAGGGGCATGTCCAGTCAAAGGCTGTTACTCAGTGTCACTGTAAAAATAATCCTTTTTTATTTTTTTTCCTCTGTGCTTGTCTCTCTCCCTGAAAAAATAAATAGAATATGAATATTCTTGAACTGTTGCGTGTCTGAGCGAGACACTGACCAGCTCACACAATTGCTTTTTGCTTATATTCACCTCAAAGTGTAGCTGATTCCCAAGGGAGCGTGCTCACAGAAATCTGCAGCTAGCAGGGAAGTATTTAAAAGCATAAAAATCTTTATGGCCTGTCCTCTATTTCCCAGTATGCCTTTACCATGGGTCCCTACTAGTATGGCAAGTTCAGGAAAACTAGTGAGAACAGCTGATCCCTCACCTGCCCAACCCTCTGTGGGTAACAGTGCTGCACCCAACGCTGCTGCTGCTCACCCTTGCACCCAAATCTATTATTTCTCTGCAGGAGCACATTTGTTGGACCATGTCTCATCCTAGTAGTATAAATGAACCAGTGCCTTTTGGTTGCCTCTTCACTTCCATGACCAAGAATCCCTTGCTTGCCCTTGCTCCAGATTCCAAGTGGCTTCTCAATTTTTAATGCAAGAGGGTCATTCACGAAATACTGAGCAAAGAACATGAATTAATTATATTATCACATTGCCATACTCTAGCTTCAAAGGACTTTTGAACCTATTTTTCATTTAATTTGCCTGTACAGTTACAGCAGCTCTGGCCCTGCTCCTCACTGACTGTTAACTGACTGTTTATCTCTCAGTATCGCCTGAGCCACGTTTACCTCTGGTTCATTTAAAATAAAATATTAAAAAATATTTGTTTAAAATACTGACTTTTGTCTGTATATAGTGTGTGGTATGAATTATTTGTTGGAGTTCAGATACAGTGTTCAGTTCTTATCAGAAGTGTATGATATGAATTTGAAAGTATGCCCTCTTGCTTGCTTTCTCATGTATGGTGCATAATGAATTTCCAGCTTGGCAGAAAGGAAAGGATCAGAGTAGGAAGCAGAGTATACCATGAGGATTTATCATGATATCAACGAAAACAATATGACAACTCTGGGTAATTTCTTGGTTACTGAAGTAACAGTCTCATTTGGGAAAGAACCTACAAAATAAAGAACTTGTATTCTTCAGCTAAAAAATAACTATCAGTAGTTAATTAGTCTGACGTTATAGGTGTCTGGTTCTTGTTTCCTTACTTATCCCAAACTATCCAACATTTTTCAGTGTCATGCAGCATTAATGTTAGCATATGTAAACCTATTTTTGTATAGAAATTTGAGATAACTTTGAGTAAAAATCAATCTATATAATGAGTTGAAAGACACAGTTAAGTTAGCAAGATCTGTTTGTAGTGCATACATTAAACACTGTGTTCCAGAAGTGTAGGTGAGGCAAATCAGTGATCTTCCCAGAACACTCCAAACAGAAACAGTAATTTTCTTTGGGATCTTAGATCGGAAGTTTGAAACGTGAGCTATTCTAATGTGAAGGTTCTTAATATGTACATTTTGGAGGTGATACTCCTCTATGGGGCTGTGTATGTGTTCACACAGATCCTGCTATTTCATATTATTTATTCATAATGACAGTAGTGGAAGATGGCAGACTAGAGAGAGTGCAAATTCAGTAATCAGCCCTTAAGTAAGGGATAGTAACTCAGAGAAATCTCTCCACTTGGCTGTTGCTGTGAATCATCAAGGAGTGACAAACAAGAAATGTGTATATTGAACTTCCTAGTCTATACGGGATAAGTGTTAACTTGGTGAATGCAGGGCACATATGTTGCATTTGGCCTCTAGTAGAGTCAAATAAGTGACATTTACCAGCCCTTGAAAAGTAGGACTAGCAAGACTTCTTGCAGTTTGTAGAATAAAGTTATTAAACTAGTCTAGCATTGGCATAAAAATATATTAAGCATTTGTAAAGAACTAAATATCTAAATTTTTAAGTTCTAAATATTTTCTAAATATTGTTTTCTACTTGTGATTTTGAAACCAGTGTGATGAATGGTCTTAGTAAATGTTGTTGCAACAAATGCATATGTTGCAAAGGTTTGTGGTAGGAAAATTAAAGTATATGTAGTGCAGTGAAAATGCATTATAGCCCTGAACCACAGAATATCATAGTGAAAATTAAGCTTCCATTCTGTTGCTCTTCCAGAGAGGAGCATCCTAGTGTATTATAAATGATAATAACAATTAAAAAAAGAAAAACATAACAAAAAAAGTGTCATTTTTAGCAGCTATTATTTGAAGTGATAGGTTAAGTTTTTAATGATTTTTATCTTAAAGAATAAGGTAAATGAATGGTAAGAATTATATACTGTAATCTGCATCATTTATGAGACTTTAATTTTCTGTTAACTTCCTAATTTGGACAGTTGTATGTAAATGAATCAGAGTGCAGACAGAATTAGTGTCTTTGGGATTTCGGGGGGGGTTTTATGAGTTTTGTTGTAGTTTTTATTTTATTTTATTAAGGTTTGGAAGATTTCTAGCTGTCTAATCTCATCTGAACACATGAGGGTGTGAGTATTATATATTTACATTTTGGAGACTCGCATCAATTTTTATAAGTTAACATGGCAGTTTTGTATTTGCTGGAATCCAGAAGCTTTCTCCACTTCTAAAAGGTTTTATTTTCATTAAGCTATGAATGCAGAAGAGTGTCTGTCAGGTTTTTTTGCATTAGCTTGGCTGGTTTATCTTAAGCATACTCAGTAGACTTGCCTCAGTTTTTCTCAAGCTATTGTTCTTTTTTACACCGCGTTTGCACACTGCAGTGCATCTGGGGAATTTCAGCAGTCGGAATATACATGAAAAGAGACCCGCTCTACTTTCATAAGGTCCCTGGATGAATTGGACGAAACCTCAAGGCCCCATGGTGGAGCCAGAGCCGCATTCATATTCCTTGCCATCACCACACATATGATAGCATGAAGCCCAGACCAATCGAAAACTTGACAGTAAGCCTTTTGATTTTGCGGGGAAGCCTTCATCAAGCTGAGAGAGGGAAGGGAATATAGCCCAAACTGGACTTCATACTGTGGCAAGTCTGAAATCCCAGCCCAACCACAGAGCTGCTTGATTGGAATAGTTGGAAACTGTGTCCAGGAATTCGGCAGCAGGAGCTTGGCTTTCAGTAACTCCTGCCTTTTTAAAGGAAAACTTGCCATACGAGTCATTTAGGAGCCTTATTTACGTTGTCAGGATTTTAAATATGTACGTTCTTGCAAAGCATCATTGTAACGTACATGTACTGTGCAGTATTTGCTGCTGTACATTTCTGTTCCACAGCAGCTTTGTTTCTTAGGCTCGTGATGAAACACTCTTGGCTAAAGTTGCCACACTTTGACATTGTATTCTAGAGTTGTTTTGTTATTTGGTCCTTAGTCTACTAAAGAAACAGAAGCAGACAAACAAAAGAAACCCTCCTTTACACTGTATGTGTTAACATCAGCTTCTCCTTGAAACATTATGCCTGCCCATGTCTTGTAGGCATGTTATGAAACTGATCTCTGTTTATTTGTCTGAGCATTCCAGCAATATGTCAGAATTGCTGTTGAACTCACTAATGATGTGTCATCGACATATACCATTGAATAACTATTATTCTTCATCTTTTTCTGGCTCCTGTGGCTGGGTGCTGGCATGCATTGATAGCTGCAGTGTGTTACTGCTAGTGGTGCCTTTGGATCTGAAGATGGAAGAGCTGAGAATTTCCTCCTGGGGAAATGGCTAAGCTTTTGCTGCAGGCCTCCCCCCAGAATGCTTAATTTTAAAATTACAAAGATTCTGCTGTTTGGTGCCTATCTAGAACTACATTTTATTCATTGTCACCCCTGGAATTGTGATCCAATTATACTTCAACCCAGCTCTCAGTCAGACAAAACTCTTGTTGACTTTCCTGAGAGTTTGTCTAATTAAAAGACGAGTTGGGAGTGCAGAAGAGATAAATACCAGAAGCATGGAAAAGTGGCAAACTGATAGATTTGTGCTTTGTGTCAGAAGGTCATCCCTATAACACACTTTCCTGATTGCGATGGGAGACTTCTTTTCCATGGGGTGGTACATAGTCCCCCCTTCAGTGCAGTGGTGCCTTTTATAGACTGCAATTCCTTATGGCTGAAGCACAGTGCAAAACACATAATATTGTCTCGTGGCAAGTAGGTGGGAGTGCTGCTACTTTGAAATGTATTGTGGTTTGGTTTGTTTTGTTTCTATATTTTAACTGCAGCAGGACTTCTGTTTGGTGGCCTCCCATCACCAAAAATGTTGAGAGTTGGTGCGGTGTGTGGGACATATCAGGAGTCCAGCCTGGAGCTCAGGAGGGGTTTATTTGCAAGCCCTCCCCTCCTCTCCTCCAGGGCATACAGGAGAGCAGCTGGAAAGAGATGCTGGGGTTTGCAGTGTCCCCTGCTCACAAACTCTTCAAGGGCTTTGCTGGCCATGAAGCAGAGTGGAGGCTTGGTGCAGATCTGTCCCTGTGGCACATTAAGGCTCTGCTGGATTGGCTGTTCAACAGTGTTTTCTCAGCCAACGTTTTGGGTTTGGTTGATTAGATTATTTCTTAATACCACAAAATGTTATAAGAGCATTTACTTTAGCTAATAAGTTTTAGGGTAAGCTGCAAGGTTCAAATGAGTCAATATTAAGCACAAAACATCATTAGAAAATTATTAGAAGCTTAATGTTAAGGAGGAATCTAAACCAGAACTTTTAAGGTTGAATAATAAAGTATTTAAATGTCTTTGTAGCTTGAAGAATCATCTCCAAGTAACACCAAATTTGAGACTATAAAATTGAACCAGTCTACATCTTGACCCCATAACTCTATTAAATGTGAATACATGAAAACATCATAGAAAACCATATGCAAGCTATTATGATGTTATCTTTGTTGAGTTATATTTGAATAGCTACAGAGTGTAAACATCCCAGACTCTGTATATATCCAAAAGGTAGGCAGCTTTCTGAAGGTTCTACAGAGAGAAAAGGTCTCGGTGATTCTCACTGAGAGCTCTCTGCATTGGCTTACAGTGTGCTGAGTTCCCAAAGCGCTTGCCATGTCCCTGGAAGAGCTGAGTGCTCCCACATTTAGGGAGGTTGACTCTGTAGGCTCTTCCTCCTCTGTTCCTCAGCACTGCTGGGTGGTTACTGCCAACAGCAGTACACCCAGTCACTTCAAAGGAATTTTTGTGAAACAGGAGTATCCCATATTGTCAGGAGTTAATAATTATACCAAATATATGCTCTGTGATTAAATAATGAGCAGCTGGAAAAATTAATCACATGTTGCATTGAGCAATGTTTAAGAGTTTTGAAGCAGCAATAGGTGCAGAATCGAACATTTAAAAAGCCCTTAAAATGCCAGGGAATGAATATAAATGACTTGGTGCTCTATAGTGTTCTATATCTTGATACAGTGATGCCAGCCAATGGAAGTGCAGGATTGAATCCTCCTATTTTTTAATAGGCTAGTAAATATTTTATGTTCTGCCATGCTCCTCTTACAGGAAATTTTAATCCAAGACCACCACTCCATTAGTAAAACAAAAGTTTAAATTAATTTTTTTAAAGAGCTGATAGTGCCTCTTTTTGTCTGTGCTGTTTTCCTCTTTCTTCATCCTTCTGCATTTAAAGATTTAAGACTTTATTCTTCAGAAACCTTGTCCCATTGAAGAAAAAAAAAATCAAAAATATAGTGCCATTTTGTTTGCTTTGCTGAAGGCACAGACCCGAAGAATCAGTGCTGTGTATAAGCTGCCTGACCCTGCAGTTTCTCTTACCAGGGGCTCATTTGTATGCAGAGGGGATTAGTCAGAATTTACTGTAGCTTCGCCCTGGGGAGCTGTGAACTCCCTAGGAATATGCTCTGACGAAAGCGTGCAGTTGGTAAGATTAGAACAAACCCTTCTGCTACAGAAAGTGCCTTGGTCACTCACTAGGCCTCCAACATTGAAATCATTTTCATTTATAACCTTTTTGATCATTCAACCTCAAAGAAGCCTTGGCTTTTATGACAGCTTGCACCAAAATTGCCCAATTATTTGGGGGGGGCGGGGAGGAGAGCAGTGAGGGAGAATCTGAAAACAGTCAGATGTGAGAGACAGGGCACTTGATCTGTGCTCATGGCTTTTTCTTCCCTTCTCCTACCAATATTTTTACAGCTGTTGACATATATTGAGTTACATGTGGCTGTGCCATATCCCCGTGGTATAGTTTCAAAGATCTGTTCACCATAAAGTGTGCTGTTCTCAAGTAAATGACTCTGACTTCAAGAAAGCACAGTAGTTTAAATGTTACTATAAATACAGGAGCTAAGACATTTTAATTATAATTTTTGAGTTATACAGTGCTCTGTACATACATGAGGCATTTACAAAAGGCTGGGGATGTGCTCAGGTTACTGTGCTCTCTCGTGGATAAGGCAGTAACTGCAAGCAGCTCGTTCTGCTGGTCCCCTTTATTTACGTGGATTTGCAGTGTTTATTGACAGTGAACATCTTGCATTTGGGAGCTCAGCTGTGGAAGCTAAAGAAGAGAGAAAATAAGGCAATTCAGAAAAAAATATATTCACACATTCAAGAGAATTTTTTCACTTTGGGATATCCTAGAAATGTTACTTTTGTCAGAATATGTTATAACTTTAGTTAGGAAATATCAGCATATCTATTGTCCTTTCAATGCCCTTCCAACTCGCATCTGGTAACTAGGGCAGATTGAGAATTCAGTACTAACAGATCTGTCAAATTTTTTAGAAAATCCCAGGGTGTGAATTCGTTGCTGATTAATTTTTTCATCAGTGAACCGGTGTTGGCTTTAGCGATGTTATTCCTATTTTGCTCTGATGAAAGGAGGAAAAAAACCCCATTCTTTTAGTGGGTGCTGCTGTCTTGGGAATAAATAGGTACAGGGTGTGAGGAAAGCACAGATGAGCAGCAGTATGTGCCAGGAGATTCATTTCTAGCTGTCAGTGGGTTGATGGTGTTATTTTATTTTTTTACCTTGAAAACAAAACATAAAAAGCTTTTGCAGTATTTTATCTTGTACATCTGTACCAGTTATGTACAGTAAAGGTTTTCACCCTGAATGTGGAGATGCAAACCTTTGTGTTTGGGCTGGTACAAACAGTAGAACGGTGACTATGAGCTTAAACAATCCTGCAGTATGGTGACGTTGCCCTTTGGAGAGTTCTATTGAGATCTATCAAATCAAGTATCAATAGGGCTCCCTAAATGAATTTGTCTCCCTGCTTTACCTGTGACAGAGTCACTGTAATGGAGATTTCAGCTATCTCTGCTGTGACTACTGCAGTAAAAACAGCTCCTCTCGGTGCCTTCAGGGCCTGAACCAGTATTCATTGGAATCAGTTAAAAAAAAAAAAATCTCTCGATGAATGAAACCAATTTTGGATAAAGCCTTTACTGCAGGCTTGGATGCCCATCATTGCTGATGGCATGTCTTTGGTCATGCAGTCTACCAATCTACATAAATTAATAAATAGTATGCATAATAGATAGCACACATATAGTGAACTGCATCTCGTGGTTGCCCTGAAAGGCTGCTGCAGTTTCTAGCAGCATTTCCTGTGGTCTTGACAAGAAAAGCTGCCGAAGTCGGAGGCCTCTGGGCACTGTGGAAGTCCTCAGTGCCATTGCCAGCAGATCCTCCTTGGCCATTAAGCAGTGCTTCTGTGTCACTCAGCCAGGGAACACTATGTACTTCCATTTAAAAACAGTTGTGAAGTCTCCTGAGTAGGAACTGAAAACCTGGACCACCATCAGAGCTATGTCCTCTGGCCTTTCCTCTCCAAAATTGTAGCAGCTATTTTTTATGGTGTTTCTGGGTAGCAGTGGGAAAGCATGCAGGCTGCAGAGACTGTAGGAAGGTACTGAGAGCATCTAACCAACTCTTAACGTCTTTTACTGGATTTGGGCTCATCTCTTTGTATGCTTCCTTTGCTTATAACTTCACCTCTTTTGTGAATCAAACCCAGCTTTTCTGTTGTGCAAATTGTATGGGAGACTGAGGTCCAGAGAAAGATTTCTTTCTCCCTCTGAGCACCGCTACGAACTCTTACTGAAGAGAGCAAGACCATTCATCTTTAGCACCTTGCAGGTTGTTTTTTCCTTCAAAAACTTCTTTCAAAGTCAGAGCATAGGCAAGTTATCTGAATGATGAGAATAAGCTGTAAGCCCTGTACTAATGTACCTGGTCCCTGGGCAACATTTCAGATGGCAAAGGCCGTCTGTTTGCGTTTGCCTTATGGATGTTTCTGTATGTGATACCTTCTCTCATCCATGCTAGTTAAGCAAGGTTCTTCCTGAGAGGAGGATTAGGATGCTTTGATAACACTTTATTAGTATGTAGTTAGCTGTATACAAATGAAGGGTTTAATTAATTGATTTTGTGGATACTTTTGTTATAGAAATCAAACCCAAGCAGTAGTAAGTCCTGTTGCTGGAGGTAGCTTGTGGGTCAGCTACCTTGCAAGCAGATGTCTGGCTGTGGATTGCATGTACAATTTTTGATGTTTCTTCTCACTATCACAATTACCAGGGAGTGCAGATGAGCTGGTTTTCCCCTACATTGTGTTGGATGGTTGCTTTCGAGGGAGGAGCCTGGGTGCAGACAGTGTCATGGATGCAGCATCTTCCTTGTCCATGAACCCACCAGGGATGCACTGGTTTGGGAAGGCTGGGGCTGAGGCTGGCCTCGGGGCTCTGTCAGAGAGGGACGAGGGTATCTCAGCCACTCCTGGGGCAGTCAAGCAAGACAGTCTCCTTCCTGCAGCCTGAAAAGCTGGGCACATTCACCTCCTTCTCTGTCTTTGAAATGACTTGTATTTGTCCAGTCTGCTTAAACTAAAATTTAAGATTTGTATTCAGAGGTACTGACTGACATGTTTCCTTTATGAATTCTTGTGGATTACTATTGATTTTTTTACTGTGGTTTTCAAAATCCTACTTCTAGGACTCTGGAGATTTCCCTGCTGCAATAATAATGTATTGTCATTCTTAATATCTCAGATCCTTGACACAATATTCATATTAAAACCACAAAAAAGCTACATTAGAGTAACACCAAGGGTCTGACTCGAACCCACCAAGGCAAGGGAAATCAAAGTCAAGGATGAAAATTAGGGCTGACACTGTGAAACGTATCCCATTGTATTTAAGTACTGAAGTTCATCTATGGTTGCAAGATCACTTGCTTTTGAGAGATGGATTCCTCCATACAGCGGGAATGAGTTGTGACATATTGTAAATCCCAGGAATTAACTATTGTAGTTTAGAGTGCCTATTTTTGTGGAGAGCTATATTGGCCAGCATTATGGAAGTCACTGTAACATATTTTAAGAACTGTTCTTCTCTTTCACACACAGGGCTTTTAAAAATTCATTCTGCATTTCTGCCACTTGCATAACAATTCCAGATCAGATTGTTCAAGTCAATAAGGAGAGAATAGAAATATCACAGCACTATCTGTATGAGCTTGTAGCCATTTTCCCTCTAACTTTATTGACCCAAAAATGTTATTCAGGCATGCACTGTCCTTTGCATGAGTTTGATAGAGAGTTTAATTTATTCACCTCTGTGATGTAAATCTGTTGTGTGAATACTTGTTGCCCTGCAGAGATATTGGAAGGCCTTCCATTTGATGATGTCTTTTTGACCTTTCTCATACCATCTCTCTGGGCGTTAAATTTTTACAGTCACACTTTTTTCTTTCTAAATTTGTGCGTTTACTCAAGTTGTTCATTGGTCTCTCAGTGTGCAAAGCAAAACCCTGTGGAGTGTCAGGAGTGAGAGCTGAGAAATAACGGGGAGATTGCCAATGGCCGAGGGGAGGCTGGGAGGGCATTGAATGCTGGTGAACATTTCCAAGGGAGGTGCTGCTCATTTCGATGGGGTGCATTTGTGCCTCTTGTTTGCTGTTACAAGTATTCTCATATTGGGAAGCACAGTGTTACTGCAGCTGCTTTCAAAGATGTGGCAATTTCTAGATTAAAATAGTACTAGGAAGTCCAGTTGAAGTTACAGGTTTACCTGGAAAGCCTGTTTTCCTCTTGAGAGATGGCTAGTGCCTTTCTCTGATCACACTGCTGGCACTTTGCATTGGTTAAAATTATTCAAAGTAAATACTGTAACTTACTGAGTCAGCATGCAACTATTGGTTTTTTAGCCTACTGCAAATCACAGTTTTTATCATATCCACCAACATCCCCAAAGTGTAGTGTAAATGTTTGGAAAAGATGTGCAGTTACTGCTTGCACGTATCATCAGGGTGAGGTATTTCACTTGAAAATTTTAAACAACATTGGGCCACAAAACTCTGAAACAGAGAACATTAAAGGAGTCCTTAAAAACACAGACGTGCCCTAACGCTATCATAGCTGATCAGTTTAAAGCAAATTCAGTATTTCCAAGAAAAAAATTGGGTTTTGTTCCTTGGAAATTATGTATGCCTAAGTTAATCTTCCAGGTGAGTTACAAATCCCTGTAAATGGAGTTAGCATTGGAATGAGTTATAGTTACAAAAATTGAAATGAAGATAAATCATGTTTCCTTGGTGAAAATCTAATAGTGGCTGTTGGGTCCATACGACACTGCTCAGATATAGATCTTCTGTTCTGTGACTGTGGTGCACTCTGGGGAGCTCACTCTGCCTGCTCTTGAGATCAGGGTCTACAAGGCTCAATACTGGGTGCTTTCAGTATTTTAAGAGTTTTATCAATATTACGACATTTGAACTAGTGCAAGCAGATGTGCACCTAAAAGAAGGAAACAAACTGGATTGACTTAATTTTGGAAGAGGCAAGATGACATTGTTTTAGTTTAAAAGAGATGATAATCCTGAGTCTTTTTAAGCATCACAAGGCCAATGCAGCTTCATTAACCTGTGCCAGGACAAGGTTTTTTTGGGCGATTGGGGTGGACTGGCAGTACAAAGGCGTGTGTAAGAAGGTGGAGCGGTGCAGCTCTGGCGAGGTGTGCTGACCTCCCTGACCTGGTACCCTTCACAGGAATTAAGTTCGTTGTTTTACAGAGCCAGACCTTAAAAAAGAAATAAAAAAAGTCCTTTGAGGCCCTCCCTGTCCTTTTCTAGGAGAGGTGTTGGGGAGCCCTTGCTAACAAGGATCTTGGAGAATTATTAGTATTAAACTGCTGTCAAATTATCAAAGTGTAACAATGTACAGGACATGCACTTTCAGCCACTGTCTCTTCAGTGTGTGGATGAATGTCAAAGGGAATATTTTGTGACAGTTTCTTGTGACCCAGATTCCACAGAAGTCTCTTATAAAATAATCTTTGAGCGAACACTACTTGCACGTCCTAAGGACACCTCATCCCCGTGAACCCAAAGGTAGGAGTGAAGCTGCTGTGCACTGTGAGATCTGTGACTTTCTATCTGAGAATTTTGGTCTTGTTTGATAGTTCAGCCTTTGTGCCCTGCAGATCCATTTTAAATTGTCTGAAGCAGGAATAAATCTATTACAATGACCACCATTAAAAAAAAAATACAAGATGGGTCTGTGAAGAGGTGTTAAAAAGTAGAAATGAAAGGCAGAAGTTGTAAGAAAAGCCTGTTCATTGGACAGACCTGCAATGCAGTAAATAATAACCTCAGAGGTGAAAGACAGCCTGTTCTAAAAAAAAAGGCGGTGGAAAGGACTTTTTTTTTTTTCTGTGGGTCTAGGGGAGAAAAGGTCCTTTATTCTTTAGTAACTTTTCTGATTTTAAATATGTGCTTGTCTGGTCATGAGGAGCAAGGTCATTCCTACTGCTCAGGGCCTAGGCTTTGTGCTGGTGTTGGCGGGAGCTTCTCTCCTCTCTCCTTTTCCTCCCTCCCTCTATCTCTCCTTTTCTTTTTCTCCTGAGGTGCAGATGGCCACATTT
This sequence comes from Neodrepanis coruscans, assembly GCA_013400695.1. NCBI lineage: Eukaryota > Metazoa > Chordata > Aves > Passeriformes > Philepittidae > Neodrepanis > Neodrepanis coruscans. The sequence goes on along the minus strand of VYZS01020072.1, from coordinate 2,287 downwards.
GCAGGTTAACTGGAACAGCTGGAGGCACATTATTAGCTTCCTGCTGCTAACTCATATTTGCTTAGATTTTTTTTTTTTAACAGCAACATAATTTACAAGTAGTAGGCCAGTGACAAAGCTGGCATGTTCTAAATCCGCATCTGATTTATATAATGCTGTTGCTTATCAGTGAATGAAGTCATAATTATTGCTTTGTACCATTAAATAGCATAAATATATAAACTGTTACACAAATTGCAGCAAATGTTTCCTCTAGGGAGCTCTAGACAAAATTTTAATGTAGTGCATTTGTCTGTGGTGGCAGTTTCTATGGTATATAATAATGTTGATAAATTTTACTGTAGCTAGTGACATTTTATAACATTAATCCTGGTGGTAAAAATCTGATGAATACTACAACTGTAATGGTAGGTGCAAGAAGAATCAAAGCTTTTGACACCAAGTGAATTGATTTTAATAGTGCCTTAAGGCTCCAAGGCACAAGGACAGTGCAGAAATGGCAGATCCTTCAGTGGACGGGAAGAGGACTTGGGCAGGTGCTGGACAGTGAGGCACTGGGGAGCTTGACTTGATGATGGTGATAATTAATTCTTTTTAAATCTTTATTGATTAATACATCCTTTGCTTTGAAAAGCGAGAGGAAACCGAATGGTGTGATGATGCTCCCCTTAAAATCCTCACCAGTTATTTAAACTCAGCACTTGTGAGTGGAATAAGTAGAGCTGGGCTCAGATACTGTTTCAGACATCAGACATGTGTGTGCAGGGCCCACTCACACCGTGCTGCCTGTGCCAGCTGCTGCTGAAGATCTATTGCTGCACGGCCATGGATGAGCCAGTGCACAAGTGAATCCTGTGCCTGCCATGTGGGAATATACCAGTGGAGTAATCAACTTGTGACGTGAGGACTGCAGTGAGAAGTTCTGACTTGATTTATGTGTAGCAGGAATAGGGTGGTACTGGTGTGTTTTAGCACCTGCCAATAACAGCATAAATAGTGATGTGGATTTTGTGATCTTTTTGAAATTGCAATCACATTGTTTTGTGATCCAGGGCCCAGTGCCTAGGCTGGAGCTTGCCTGTGCTCTCTGTGCAGGCAGCAGGGTAGCACAGCACTCCTGATGATGCTGGGGCCAGGAAAGTGCCCACTAGAAAGTCCTGAGATCATCACCACTCCTGCCCGAGGTGCCTGGCTTTGGTCATGGCTGAAAGCAGCTGGTGCATTCCCCTCCTCAGAGACATCTGCCAGGCATGGAGGCAGAGGGGGCTACCCCAGAGCAATCCTGGGCTGTGCCCTTGCCTGTCTTGCCAGCTGTCAGAGGATTGGTTTATTTTGTATTTTGTTCTGGAAATAAGGAGGGCTTATTTTCTCCAGAGAAGCTTTCAAAAATAAATGGGTAACTCATAAGAGGATCCTGGAGGGCACTGTACGTGGGACACTTCTGTAAAAATGAAGAGCAATGCACTGTTTGTATTCGGTCATTTAGACTGCTGTGACCCTTCCACACCTGAAAGTGTATTTTTCCAGTTTTCTTCATGACATAACTTATTTCCTTTTCAAATTCATGCATTTGTTTCAATAGCATCAAAGATGGACCTACAGCGTTACAACTGCAGCCCCCTGGCTACATGGAAAAAAACCAGTGACTTAAGATTGAAGAACATAGAGGTGACTGACACACACACCATGGCATGTTGTCTGCATTTTCCTTGTGAAATCCTGACATGTCCTGTATGAGATTTCTTTCCGTTGTTTGTTTCCTGCGTTGTTAGCATTTCACATGCCCACAATAATTTTCTTCCTCTCTGAGAACTTGTATGTTTTTCCAGCCACCTTTTAACAGAAAGTTTATTGAGTGGTTGGGGATTAGTCTACTGTTCTCTCTTTGGGCTGAAGTGCTGGTGTTGGAACAATGTGTAAGGAATCCTCCCCCAAGGATGTTGTGCCTCCCTACTCCCCCACACCATCTGGGGATGAAGAGCGGGCTCTAAGCAGCCCTCCTTGGCTGGTGGTGTCAGGGATGCTGATGGATGGATGGTCTTTACATTCAGCCTTGGAGACACATGAATACAGACTGTAATTTTGCTACTGGCTTAAGTGGTTTGAGTTTCAAACACCATCATCTCTTTTAAAACCCAGAGCACTGCACCTCACAGCTGGGTTTGGAGGCATTGCGTTACAGGCAATGATGGGTGGGAAGCATGAGGCACAGGAGCAGTACTGGAGTACAGGGAATGGGAGTGGATAGCATCATGCTGGGAGACCCTCCCTTTCCCTTCCTTTGCCT
>VYZS01020067.1:1099-66565 GCA_013400695.1 Neodrepanis coruscans | reverse complement strand
CTACCACTATTTCAGTGGGGTATACATTCAAACACTGATTTCAAGTATTGATCTTGAAATAGAATAAAAATTTGATGTCTCCATACTCTAAATCCTCCTGTCATTCTTACCTATCTTATCTTCTGGACACTGGAGGCCAGAACACTGGAGTTTCCAGAAGGCAGAAAAAAACATTGAATTCCCCAAACATGGAAAAAGCAAAGTAATCTCACTGAATATTTTACATTAAAAATTCAGCTTCTCATGTCCTTTCACACTCCAGAACACCCCAGATCAGAAATGCAAAATATTTAGAGGCTCATAAATAGCCAAATATTACTCTTTGTAACAGCACAATGAAAACGTGCATCTTGCCACAGAAAGGATCTTCCCCATTTAATATTATGTTCCTGCTATGGTTGCATGGATGCACGGAAGTTCTTATTTGACATGCAAAACCCAAAATTTTACAGCCAGCCTGACTTTGAGGAATGGCTATCTTGTATGAAACCTCATCATCCCTGTCTCTTTCCCACCAAAAAAAAATTATATTCAACTTAAGTTATGTAGAACAGAAAATTACAATTCCAACAGTCAGAGTTCGGTAAAAGGTCTGAAAAAAGAGTTATGATGGGAAATGTCAGGTGAGCTTAAGTGAAAGAGTTACTGCCTGCTTCACCTGTAATGTCTTCATTATTGGGGCCTTAGATATCATGGTGATAGTTGCTCAGACTTATATCCCTACATTAATCTCTTTTGGTGATATTGGAAAAAAGCCTGTAAGCTAATAAGTGTTCAGCATATGGGAGGATCAGATTTGATATAAGTGAACTATTTTTCTGGGTCTTCGGCTCTTAGCTACATACATAAGGAGCAGAAAATAGGACAAAACCAGCAAAGTAATATGAAAACACGTGATGGTGGTTTATTAAAAGACAGCTGAATAATATGAATGCTTTCTTTTTTGCCTCTATCTGTGATGTACCAGCCTCTCAAACCGAAAAGCCAATGAGCTGGAATATTCCCCTCAAAAGAGATGATGTGGTTTTATTGAAACGGCTTGCCAAGAAGTGGCTGGATCCCAGAGTGGTGGGGGAGCCAGCCATCTCTGGGAACAGATTTGGCATAAATGAGGAATAACTCAAGGTAGTGCTGGGATGTTCAGTCTCAAGATCCCTGACTCCAGGAACACAGGCTTCCCTTTGGTCAGTGACTTCACTCAGTTTCATTCAGAACAAGGAACCAAGAGTTGCACAACCAGGATTTTCAAGAAGGTACTTGGTGTGGCATAATAAAAGCGACCCTGAGCTGAGGGGAAGAGAGTACAAGGCAGCATTGACAACTAATGTTGCTGGAAAAAACATTCTTGTGATAGCATCTCCTCTGCTGGGAATAAGCACCAATACCAGCCAAGCTCACATTCCAGTAGACTGCAGGGGCCTTTGAGCAAAAAAGTCATCACATTCCCTGAACTGAAGATCTTCCTGCTCTAACCAGTGTGCCTGATGTAGGTGAACTGCTACATTTACAGATGTCTTGGTTTACAGAAATGTGAAATAAATACAAATAACTGCAAAAGCACCATCACATTTACCCAGTGGTGGGTAAATGTAAATAAACACATCCTACTCACAAACTGCTGGGGTTCTTTAGGATGCAGTACTGTTGCTCAAGACCTTACAGAACAAAAGAAAACAGAGTGTTTATAAGAACATTATGTTTATTTCACTATACCGTGTATATATAACACTAATTATGCATCCAAATTTACAAATAAGTCTTTTTGCTTTCCATCCTGCAAATTGCCAAGTTGAACATCAACAATTGGTTTAGTTTCAGAGAACACTGCACATAAAAGGTGGAGTTGTTTGCAAAATGAAATGAAGTGTTGATGATCGAGTCCTCACCATAGGACAAAAGGGTATTCAACTGAGCTTCAGGACGCAGAGTAACAGCATGGTCCCTCCTGTGATCTCACTCAGGGGAAGGTCAGTTATCTAGAGAGATTATATTTACCTTTGGAACATTCAGCTACATAAGCTACCAGCTGGGAAAAAAGTGTCAAGTGATTCAGAGGGAGATGCTTCCACAGGCCCAACATGAATTGAAGTTATGAAGGGTTAACAATGAGAAATGGTGGAAGACAGTTCAATCAACCGATCTGTGCCCACTGTTCCAAAAAGAAAGCCCTAACGTTCCCAAAGTAGGGAGGATTCTCCAAAGCATTTAAAGCCATTCTCTGTTTCACAGATGAAAAGGTGCGTACACATCCATGTTACCATGGAGAAAACGACATCTTTCCTCTCCCCTACTTGCGGATTTCAGGCTTTGAACTTTAGATTAATACAGGTCATTTTTTGCCTTCAGCTACCCTTCACCACAACACAGATGGTCCCGGAACTGTAAAGTAAAACCATTTACGAATGGACCCATATGGCTAGATTCAAACCCCAAACATTACACAAAAACTTTCAAACCTTTGGTACATTTAAACCTAGCACTGGATTTTGCATGGCACCTATTTTTCTAACTGATTGTACCAAATTCTGAAGCCTGACCACTTAGGCCAGACTCTGATAGCTTTCACAATGAGTAGTATTTTTTTTTCCCTTTAAGAGCCTCAAATTAATAGATTTTATATGAAGATAGACAGAAATGTGACACTTTTTAGAATTTAAAGTCAGGATTCCAATCCATATTTTACAGGTTGGGTCTAGCCCACAATCCAGCTCATCTGGCAACACTTTTTCTTCTAATTGAGGTATATAATTCAACATGAATGAATTACTTTCACAGTTAGGATGACACTAAAAAGCTTTTTTCCAGCAGTTAATTGAAATTAATTTTAAAGTAGTAAAATTCTGATTACAGAATGATGTCACTCGCATGGACTAACTTCATTTGAACATTAGCCTAAGTCAAATGAACAAAACTAATGAAGGCGAGAAGAATGGCAGTGTTTTTAGCTGCAATTAATACTTCCAGCACAGTATGTTAAAACAGGTAATCTCCTAGTCTTTACTTTGATACGTTGTTTATTTCTACATTCACCTTAGCAGAAGGACACCAATTAATTAGTAGAATGCAAAGTGAAATCTCTAAGGCAATAATTAATTTTAAAAATTCAAACATCATTGTTTCCTTATGCTGTTCTCTTTAATCTTAAATTTTGCTTTTGGAAACTGAACCTAACTTCCCCAATGCATGTGTTGCTCATGCCCCCTGACGTTAATCTGGCTAAGGGTTTCAAAAAAGTGAGAGCTCTTCAACTATAAAAACAGTACAGAAAAGAGTCTGTACAAAAATGCTATTTTTTGATTTCTTGTGCACCAAACCAGCACAATGTGATTCCCCAGTTGCTCCCAAGAGACCTCTTGGAGAGCATCATGAATGTATCCCTGCCTCCCTGCCCATGGAAGCCAGGGCGCACACAGAGCTCAGGGAGGGAAATGAGCTTCCACATCTCCCCTCCATATGTAGTCAGGGCATTGCCAGGGCACTCAGAGACAGAATTCAGGACTTGTTCTTAGTTCCCACAGCTGGTCCCCTTTCCAGACAAGAGCAGCTGCTCACCACCACACCCCCAGCACACTTGAGAAAACTCTGATCTGAGAAAATGAGCTTACTTCTATACCAAGTCCTGCTTTATCAGTAACATTTTCTGTTAATAACATTGGAATAGAAAAGATTTCATGGGTCATTGAGTTCGAGGTTCTTTATCATAGAAATTACATCACAAAATCTCTTCCATAAAATTACCAAGCATAGTCTAATAATAAGCTAAATTGTTTGCCACCACCACTCTTCCTGGGACACTTTTACAGAACCTCACTATTTGGATGCTGGAAACACACTCCTATTTTCTAGCTTTAATTTATATACCCTTGAGGATTTTTACTATTAGCAATGATAAGCAAGCCAAGAAGAGCTTAGTGTAATTCTTGAAACCAACATGAGCAAGGAAGGGAAGTCATTAGGAGAAGGTATCTCTTGGGAAGTAAGCAAATTAGAAATTGAAGGTGTAGGATGAAATAAGCATCCATTGTTCTTATATTCACCACTGACAGGTCTTAATTGAATTTTCTGGACCTACATAAACTTTTATCTGGTTTGGTTTTATTGCAAGGAACATAGTCCTATTATTTAAAACCAGAGGAAATTGTACCTTAACTCTCCTCTCATCACCTAGACAAGAACACGCGCTTCAGATTTATGGATAGCAAAGAACTGAATGTTTATGAAGACTATTATAGAAAATTATAGATACATTCCAGTCTATAAAATATTCTGACTAAAAATGTTTATAATTTATTTATAATAGAAAAGGGTATATGCCTTGACAAATGAAAACTGCCATTTTCTAGCCAAAGCTAGTTGCAATCAGGAAAGGATATAAAATCTTGAATTTAAGTTTAATTTCTGAGTTTACGAGTGACTCAGTGTGCGTTCACACACCAGTCCCTTATCCTCTTTCTGTCTCCATTTCCTCATCTTTAAAATATGGGTAATAATACTTCTGTATCCCTAGAGTGTTTCTTAAGCTTAATTAATTCAATGCTTTACAAAGTGCTTTCTGATCCAGAAATGGGAGTGCTAGACATATCCAAAGGATTCTATTTTAGACTATTTGTAAACAAATAAAACTGTGCTTTCTAGATCTTATTTTTAATACAGGATAGGAACGACCTGGTCTTGAGTGATCTTCTCTCACAGAAAAGGCATTGGAAGTCAGATCTGTGGCCAGTGTTTTCTCCCAGGTCAGTAGCCCTCCCTTGCCTGGGAAATGTGAGAATGTGGCTGCAGGCCAGGTCCCTCATGCACAGAGGGAGGGAATTGGAGCACCAGGCCTCTGGCCAGCACTTGCCAACCAGAGCTGCACTGTTCCCATAGAAAGTTAACGGGAAAACGCAAACGCACGCCAAGGGGTCTTGCTCAATTGAGAGCTCTGCAGCTGTCCTGCTAGGAAAGGAACGTGACACTGGGGCAGAGAGCTGTGCAACAGCTCAGGGGCCCCTTGGACCTTGAAGGAAGGGGAAACAGAGGTCAAAAATTCTGTCTGGTCCTGTACTTCATTGGGACTACAGCTCCAAAAGACAGACCTGCTTAAGGTAGAATAACATTTTTGGAGATGACACTCTACTGCAAGGTTGAAGATGGGAAGCTCAAGATGGGACCAAGGTGTTTTATCTGGAGTTAAAGTGTTTGTATCTATTCACCCACAAATATATGAGGAATAGGGGAGGAACTGGAATGATTTGTCTACTACTTCTTAGTCAGGAGGGGTCTATTACTCTCTAAACTGGAATTAACGAGGGCAAGTAGGATTCTTTTCCTGCAATACATCTTGTAAAGCTGGTTTTGCTCTACACGTTATGGCGAAAATTAATCAGAAGGTGGCTGCTGGCTACCCATGATGTATCTTTAAAATGAAAGAATGGCTTGCCAGGAAAAAGCGTGGTTAAGTAGTAAAGCAGTAAAGTTCAGACTTGGGAAGCCCAGGGTCCGTTCCTCACCCTACCAGAGGCATGAGAGCAGGACTTGTATTATCTGCAAATAATGCAAAGTGCCTTGCACTATTTTAAGACACCCCATCTCTGTGTCTCAGTCCCCTGTGTGTAAAATGGGAGACAATAGCAAAGTAGTCTCACAGGGACTGTGAGATGCTCAAATGCTAAAGAAAGAGAGGCCATATGTGTTCCTAAAATAAGTAACAGCATGGATAGGGCTATTTTGGGACAATAGAGCTGCACTAGCTTTGCACATGACTGCCTCCACCACAGCAGAAACAAACTCATAGAATTGTAGAATGCTTTGGATTGGAAAGCACCTTTAAAAGTCATCTGGTCTGCAAAGTCCTTCAATGAGCAGGGACATAATATATACGCGTTCATGTTATGTTTCTAAGGTAAATGATTTGGCGATTTAGACTGGTCAGGTGACAGCATTCTGGCAGCTACTGAAATCCACTTTTCAGTGTCATAGAGAATGTTGTGAGCTCCAGGTAGCTCAAGAGTTATGGCATTACCAGCTGATACTTTTAAGGGTGATGTCAAGGGAAGGGGGCAGTGGTTTGGTGACTACCTGGAGTGCCTGGTGTATCCTGGCTGCCCACATAGGCAGGGAGAGTGAGGTGAACCCCAGTGTCATGTGCAGAGTGGTGTGGTGAAGAAAGAGTGATGGTGGTAACACTGCCTCATTTCAGTAAGTTTCTGTCTGAGGCCCTAAATATCAGACTTAATCACATAATGTGCCTTGTGGTGGCTTATGCCCTTCTGCAGGTCTAACTTTTTATACTCACCTTGGAACAATAAAAGATAAAAGCTTTGAAATATATGGCTATAAAATAAAGAGCATGTGGGGTGCACACATAGCTCATGGCTTCTTGCCTTAATTAAGATCCGCACAAACCCATTTTTCCTTGTCAGGTACAGCCATACCCCAGACTGTGCCATAGTCCAGGTATCCGGGGGAAAAGAGGACACCATGTAGGAACACTGGAACTTATAAACAGAATTTCAGCAACTGGAGATGAAAGTAGGTCACAAGGCTGGGTGGATGCAGGTCCGGCACACAGGTACCTCATCACCCAGGAATAGTTTAGATATTTATTTACATACGGACCTAGAAATTTGGCTTGTGTTCAACAAAGAGATTCAAATCTGATTTGATCAAATAACCCAGAGTTCTGCCTTATAAACTGTTTTTTCATATGTGTGTAATAGCATACACTCGTACGATACTTTTCTTATCGTTGTTTAAATTAGAAATGTCACAGTGATGTTCACTGCCTTTTAAATTCATGAACAGATGAAGAAACTAGAGGATTGTGAAACATTAACATTGAAAATTAGCCATGTTTCTCCAAATCTTAAAAATACTCACACTTGTGATAAACTGCTTTACATATCCTAATTTATTTGCCCTTATTCATGGATAGTTCCCAGATTTCCTTGCCAGCAAATAAAGTGTATATGTATGTGTACATGCAAGATAAATTATTAGGCAGAATTTCTACAATCATTGTAATTTTCACTCAGGGCTCAACACTGAAAGGTGCTGAGCACCATAGCAAGATGCACTTGAAGACAGGAGAATGAATGTGTTCACAGAGATCAGTGTAACATACATTAAAGAGAGACATAATTGGAATTATTTGCTATATTAGGCATAACTGTAAGGTTTTGGCGGGAGAAGGGGGCTGCAGGGATGACCTGTGTGGGAGGTGAGGGGCTGCCCTGTGATGGTCACAGGCATTTCCAGCTGGTTTTGCAACAGACAACACTGACCCACTTGTGCACCAAGACCAAACCAATGAGAGGAGCATATGGTGCCTCTGCAAAAACATATTTAAGAAAGGTGGCAGCCACCAAACAAGAAAAGATGCCAGAGAAGTAGGGATGCCAGAGCAGGCACAGAACAAGCAGGAATAAGAGAGACACCAGAGCAGGGGAGATGCTGGAGAAAAAGAAGGAACAAGAAGAGACTGATCCAGGGCAAAGCAGTGGCAGAGAAAGAGGAGAGGCTTGAGAAGGGGTGAGGAGTTTCTGGAACAGGTCTACCTCATCAGAGCATTTGAGTAGGGAACAAGGAGAAATGAAAGCAAAGGAAAAACTGATGACCACTTTCTGTGATGCCCATTGTCCCACTAAGGGGATGAAGCATGGCATGCACTGATGGGACAGGGAAGGAGAGTTTTCACAGAGAGAAGTGGCATTTTCCTGAGTGATAATCTTGTATATTTCTCAATATTGAAATGAGAATTGAAAGTTTACGCTAATTACAATAAAACAAATTCTGTGGAATTGCCCAACACAAGACTTTTCTCCCCCCTAGCCCTCCTCAACACTTGGATAGCAAAAAATCAACCAAAACCCTTATTCCAAACCTAAAATGACTACCTACAGTTTAGGAAAAATGTGAACCTTTCCCCTCAGCTGTCTTTCTTCATGTTTTCACCATACTTACCCCAGATCCAAATAAGTCTGCATTTTATGAATTGGACAATGCCCAAAATCTATGGGAATTAAAAGATAATAATGTGCTAAAACACTGACTGCCAGATCTGGACAGACACGAGGGACAAGCAGAAATGTTTTTTCCTGACTATCCAGCTGCTTTGAATTCAGCTGAAATGCAGTCTCTCTCTGAGAAACCCAGTGAAAAGGGCATGCACTGTGTGGAGCTGACCCGCCTGCTCACTTGGGAGGGACTCAGCCAGCCCAGGACATGGAAGAAATGACATGAGCTTTCTGAGGAGGGGGCCAGATGGCTCCCTGTTCCAAGATATGTTAAGCCCAGGAGAAGGGATGGGATGCTAGTAAGCCTGTGCCGATTCTCGGACAATGCTGGCCCTCACCCAGCCTCTCTCATCACAGGGTGCTTGAACTTGTGAGAACTGGACAGGATCCCTGCAGGGCTGGAGCCAGTTAAGTGCCAAGAGAGTGGAGTTTCTCCCTCTCTCCAGCTTCATTTCCCTTGACATGTTGAGAATTCCCCATTGCCAGACTAACCAGACCAAAAGCAATGAGGAGCTTGAGAATGAGGCCTCATTGTTTCAGTTAAATTGTTTCTTAGCACTCACATCAGCTAGATAGACCTTGGAGTTTCCCACTTTTTCCATCCCAAATGCAGGAGTACTACAAATGCTGAAGTAAAGGTAAACACAGATTTTAAGTGCAGTTGCTGCAACTCTTCCCCACATACCCCACTTCCACCAGTTTCAAACTGAAGTATTTTATGAACAGAAGCTGGAAAGGGCCAGACCCTTTGCAGAAAGCTCCTATGGATGATTTATGGGCAAACCATTGCTAATTCACAAAGGGTGTCCAATTTTTAAGTATGATTGCATTTTCAGCCACTTCACAGAGCTCCAGCTAGAACAAGGGCTGGGATTAGCACTTTGGTGGATGTATAATCAACAGTCCACAAGGCTGAGGTATGCAGACTCTATTTATCTCAATGAGACTCTTCCTACATTATGATGATCTGAATTTAATTACATCAGCTTCATCCATCAACTGACATGCGATCTCTCCACTTAGATTGTCTCTCAGATCACTGAACTTGCAGCATAACCAAGAAGACATCAGCCCTTAAATCATCTTCCCTAAAGCATGGAAACACACAAGTCCTTTTAGGTAAAAAAATGTGTTTTTTTTTTTCTTTAGTAGAGCCTCTTTGTTAGGCATGTTGAGTCTGGTATAACCATGTCCTATAAAACTTTACTGGCTTATTTGTTTTGTGTAAAGTAGCACAACACAGCTGCTCTTTATGGACCGAAACTTTTACCTGGCACTGAAATGATCCTTGGCTTCATTTTATAAAGCTGTGGAAAACCTCAACCTGTGATTATTTTGTTAGCTTTAAAAATGACTTTTGTTTTCACATGCCTTTAGTACTGTTTAATTGTGCTAGGGATTTAGCTGCATAATTTCCCTGTGTTGATTTGGAAACTATTCTTTCTGCCATAAGATCCATATGTGTGTTTGTAGCATGGAAAGTTCCAGTTTGTGATTCAAAAGCTGCCATTCAATTAGATATGGACATTTCAACTTCAGTTTGGCAAAAACACTACAGTGATCTCCCAACATCACAGATGCTTTATCTGCACACAAACCCTCCAGATGCTCATGCTGTCACATACATACCATTGAAGGCTGTCCAACAATGCTCCAAGATCCTAAAAATCAAGCTCAACTGCACTCACCAATGGGGAATCCACCAAAATATGGAGAGTACAGACACTGCAATGAAAGCACTAACCACAATGGGCAGGCACCAGCAGGTGCTGATCACCTCTGGAAGATTATCTCAGGGTGGAAAGGGGCCTTCAAACTCCCAGTTGTTTTGCTCTTCATTTTGACAACTGATCCACCATTTTGTTTTAAAGACAGGCAAGAGCAGGTTCAAAGCTTTAGGGCCTCACTCAAAGCTCCCCCTGCAATCAGAAAGAAAATGCCATTACTGTAGAGACTGGTGGTGGAAATCTGTGATGAGTCTTTGTGAAAACATCAATTAAAAGACTACAAAACACAATAAACTGCCAAGTTTCATGTGGAAAACAGTTTTCTAAAGCTTTATTTTTCATATTAATTGCAATCTTGCTTTTAGCCCTTTCTATTTGTTAGAAATTTTGCTGCTTTCATCCATGACCTAGACCTTAGAGCATGGAGTATTGTCACACCTGTCTGCAAGAACCATCCATCACAGCCTTGCCCAAATCCACCTCTCTGATTCTTAGGCCCCTCAGAGAAAGACTGCAGCCTCACTTCATAAGTAAAGAGTAAAAAAGTGCTCGGTATCATTATGATAGTTCAGAGCAAGATACAAGGAAGAAAAAAATATCTGAACCCATCCATGGTAAACAGGCAGCTTCTACTGGGACTTCTCCACAAAGAAAGTCACCACCACCACAGAGATTTCCCGTGCAACATGAGAAATAACTCCAAACTCTCCCCATTGGATCTGCACTTCTGTCAAAGTCATTTCCCAATGGATGAATGGAGTAACCCGTTGCCCCACCCAACAACAGCTAGAGGGAGGGGATGTTCACTTATTTTCTAAGTCTTGTTTCTGTCAGGAAAAAGGACTCTGCAGTATTCTCTGGCCAATGGTAAAGTAGGGTGGAGTTTGCTGTGAAAAGGAAGCAATGAGCAATCAAAATCAGTCCAATCATGTAAGAACAGTGCTTGGAGCAGTTCCGTGAATTATGAGGAGCTTGTCTCAAAATTCCTTTCAATGAAATGTGTTGTGAGAGAATATCTCATGGGAACACCGGTTCAGAAAAACATTAAGTGGGTACTTAACGTAAAGTTAAATAAAAATTAACTGAAGGTAAGTATCATCCACAAACTCCCCAAGAGTCTTTTCAGCTACTCCTTTGCATGGATTTATTACTTACTTGACCCAAGATACCACCATACCCAATCTATTCTCGTTGTTCTCTTCTAGGATCGGGACAAAATACTTTCTTTTTTCCCTCAGAAAATTACTTTATTAAAAAAAAAATTCCTACCTTCCTGCTTGTGCAGAAGATGTTATGGGGTTATACCATGGACTTTAACAGATGCTCATAATTACACAAGTGTTTTCCTTAATCAGAGCTTGGAAGAGAAAATGGTATATAGCAGTTGAATGCTAATTATATCCTACTGAAGTCACTGGAGAAGGTCTGGCACTGCCACGGCTGAATTTGGTTGGGCATGCACATATGTGAAGGGTTTGTTTTAAAAGCTCAAGAATGTCAAAAGGACAGAATTAGTATACTGAGATATATTCTTGTCTAAGAACATTGTGTGCAGGTTCTGTGGTAATGAGTTTGATAAAACATCTCAGGTTCATCTGTGCCACCCTGTAGCTCTTTAGCAGCACAGGGAAAAACATCTTCCAAGGCAAGAGTAATAAATTTTGGATCTGAAAAGTATTTAGCTCCCAGGACTGTAGCTACACATGCAGACACAAAGCAGAATTGAGAAGCAGGTTGATCTGACCAACTTTGTGCTAACCCAAGGATGAGCTTTTCCTTGTTCAGGGTCAAAGAGACCTGTCTAGCCACATTACCACTTACCTTATCTAGAAGTGAAAAGAATCCCACATGAAATTAAGTCACAGGTCACAACAAGCCAACAGCAAATATTTCCCATCCTTGCCCCAGACAAAGCTTTTTGGAGTACAAAACTTACCTTCTTGTCTGTAACTGTAAAGTCTGATGCACAAAAATATCACACTGCAAAAATTAATATTTCCATAGTGGAACACCATGGGTTTCAAAATGACCCCTCAGTTTTATAAGTACTGTTCTGTCCATAGCTTTGTTTATGGAGTGTAATTGTAGACAATTGTAGAGTGTAATCTGCAGACTTAGAAAATAAAGAAAAAGCAGGACTTAAAGACTTAACTACCATATGGATTTCAGAGCGAGGCAAAACTTCTTCCAGTCTTCCTCATGTAATTCCTTTGTTTGCCTGATTTACAAAATAAAATAATGATCACTCTTCCTTTCTGCTTCACTACAATGTTATGAAGACCATACATACAGTACATTGAATATGCAAAATAGTGTTTAACTGATCTTGCATTCAGTAATCAGAAAAACATGTTCCTTTTAATTCCATCTAGTTTTATTGGAAAATTATTTGCTTCAGAAAATTTGTTTCTGGTGCTTTCAAAAACTGTATTGTGTGATAACTTCGGTTTATTTTCATCATTTATTGGCTTGTTAAGCCATTTCATTTAGTGTTAATGGTGCAAAACATCTTGTTTAATGCTTTGATGCTGCACAACATATTATTGCTTTGGTCTGCAGAACAGGCTACTTTTAATACCTCTCTTCTGAAAAACATTATCATTATTTAATTTTATTACATAAGTTTTACAAAAATGCCATCTCAGAACAAGTAATTTGTAGGTTAACTAATACCACAATAGCTTTTAAAAATCACTGCAGTGTTCCAGAGCGTTGACCTAAGACATCATAGCAAAAATTTTATGAGCTCCTGTGTTTGGGATAAGTACTGTGATTTATTCACAATACAACATCCCCTTTTAAGAGCCAAATGCAGCACAGTGCAATGCAGTGTCACTGCAGCATCATTACACTGGAATGTGTCTTATTGACACAAGAATGGTCTAGGCAGAAGCTTTCCAAAGAAAGACACGGCATAGTTTTGGGGGGCAACCTTTACTCAAGTAAAGTTCCTTACTCAATGTCAAGAGAAAGCAACTTCTCTGACACTTAGTAGATGCTGAAGTAAAAACACTGTTTGGAGTGAGCAGCCAGTGGCAAACTGAGCTGCTTCAGGGAAACACTGCAAAGCTCTTTCGTGACTTAACATTGCTGATGACATTTCTATCCTGTTCCTTATAGGTGTTGCAGATCTTTGTGTTTCGTTCATGTTTTGAATTGTTTATGAGATAAATATTTTTAACATGCTCCAAGAAAAAACAGAATAGAGATTCAAGAAAAAAAAACAAACAACGCTGAATTCTGCAAACACAGACAGTCTGTGTTACATGATTACTATACATAAGAATACCATACAGTGCCTGTGTAGTAGAGTCCCCAAAAAAGTAACTCTCTATCATCCATGTTCTTGTTTTTATAAGTCTTATTGTGGTTTTGGTTTTTTGGTTCGGTTTTGTTTGGGTTTTTTAAGAAATAGAATAAAGAAAATTTAATCAGAGAGGTGATTCTAAAGCAGTTTTTACCCACAAAGTAGGTTATATGGGGTTTCTGGTGTGTTGTTTTTTTTTTCTTAATCCCTTACCTCACTTTTCCAGGTTAAAACTTTTTTTTTTCCATTGCAATAATTTCAGTAACTGAATTGTTTACTTCAAGGCTCTGTTTCTTCCTCCATGATTCTCAACTTCTGTTGCACCATAATATGAAAGACTTTTTTGTTTGACATTTCATAGAGGCTTATGAGAATAATACACTTCATGCATCACTTTTGTATTTGATTTCAAGCCACTAAAAGGTAAACTCCATTCAACCCCACTGAGGTTATCTGTCTTTTCCCAAGTCCACATTGGCTTGGAGAGCCCTTTCACACAACTGCTCAGACAAAGCCCTGCATTTTCCATTGCTCAGGCTGCTTCCTCACCCACAGCTCAGAGCCCTTTTGACCAGTTTCTCTCTTTCAATTTATGAACAGATTTTTTTTTTTCCCCTAAACACAGGGGACCCTCACAATGGTTATTTTAAATCTGACAACAGCTCTCCAATAACCCAAAGACAGACAGAAAATCCTGAGATGGAAATCAGCTGAACAAGTCTATAATCAGCTTGGGAGACCACTAGGGAAAATACCCAAAGCAAGCACTAAAACATAGTTATAGAGATTGTTAAGTAAGACAAAGAAAAATCCTTTCTGTAGCTTGCAGCTGAAATGCTGAATCCTTCTTTACCCTCCCCAGGGTGTATGCAGCTACACTGTGGTTTCAAATTCCATAAGGTAAGATGCAATGGGAAAATGGGTAATTTTCTCATATGGTATATTACCAAAAACATTCTCATTCTGTCCCTTAGGTTCCTTCTTTGGCCTTATATATGTTAACTATTATAGTGCTGTCCCTTCAGCTCCCAAGCATGCTAACTCCTCCCACAATAAGTATCAGTGACAAATGACACCCAGGACACACCACAACTGTGTTGGAGTAGAACTGAAAGTGCGATTAACAGAACAGTCAGTATGTTTGTACTTAGGTGTGTCATTTGAAGAGCACAGAAAAGAACAATCTGGCTTGAAGCCATGGATATGTGGCCACTTCATTCAGGTACAAATCTGCGCTGATGTTGAGGTGGTCAAACACTCAGCCAGCAGCTCCTCCCTCACTACTCACAGCAATGTTGGTGTTCCTAAAGCCTCACCACAACCTGGATCACAGAGTTGTGCTCACTGAGGAGTGACCCATCACAAAGGAAGAAAATTGCCCTTGACTTGAGCTTTAGGCACGAGGGAGACAGCACAGAGGGAAGGAACCAGGAGTTTTTCTGGCAGCAGCAGCAACTGAATTGCAATATTTAATCCTGGCCCCTGACCTTAGCTGACCTCAGCTATAAAGCCAAGAGGTTCAGTGTGTTAATCAAATTCCATCAGGGCACTGAAACAGGAAGCATCCCACTTCCCTTGCTCCCACCCACACAGTCCTGCCTCTTCCACTGCCCCCACTTTGATACTCATCTTGCCTCTCTACAAGTCAGTTCAGCTTCCTCAAGCTTAAGAAAACCAATTCTACAACAGAGCATAACCACCCAGTAAACTAAGAGGAGACCACAGCCAATGCAATACAGAGGTTTGAGAGTTAACCAAACTTGGGGGAGAATAGAAACACCATCATCCCTCTCAAAAAGTAGAAGTTACAAGCTTAGCTCAGCAATCTTCACACTAATGGTTACAATGATTACCTTCAAAACATAGGACATATCTAAAGCACCTGGATTCTTCAACAGGAGCTTCTATTGAGCTCAGGATGGAGATAACATAAAAGCTTAATGACAACAAATTATATTTTAAATCTTAACTACTCCATTGTTAACCATTTTAGTAGAAACAGCAAGCTAAGGTGTTTATCTGCTGGCAGTGACTTGTCCCCTGGGTGAACTTCAATTAAATCTCTTCAACCATAGGGAGGAGAATGTAAAATTTAACTCTCTCTCTCTCTCACCACATCCTAAATCTTCTCAAACTGGAAGAAGAGGTGCATTTCCAGAAAGGCTGAGTAGTCACAACAGGATATTACGTTTGTGGGGCTGCAAAACACAAAAGGTCACAGCAGAGAGGCCTCATTAAGCAAAAGTATAAAAGATCACCTTTGTCCTTCTCAGTTGGAGAAGTGATGAAGGCAAATTTCAGAAGCTAACTCTTAAACCTGCCAGCTGTGGAGAAAGAGTAAATTAGCTCTACCCTTCCTGAAATGAAGCCAAAGCACCTTGCCCTGCTGTCACAGCTGTGTATAAGAATGGACACAGTGAGTTACTGCTGAGTTCTGACCTGCTGCAGTGTCACTTCCCAACTTACTGTGTGACAAGTGGCTGACAGGCCTACACCCACAAGCTCAGGTTGAGTTTTGATGCTAGTATTAAGCAGTTGTGCCAAAGAGGGAATGATACTCTTGGTGTTGCTTTTGCATCCAGAGAAAGAGATAATGCTCTTGGCTCTTGTTTTAGCTTTTGGATGACTAAGGGAACAGCTTCAGTCTTTAACAAGAATTAGGAGCAGAGATCCAACAAAGAAACACAAACTTTCGGTAGGATGAAACCAGCATTGTAGAATTTACCATATAAGCTCAAACAAGTGGGATAGAATAACTTAAATTCTGCATTGATCTGGAAGGAAATAGCAAATGTTGTTTTTACCCTACCAAAAATGTTTGATTCCTTGTGGTGTCCCCCCTTAAGAGGAAGGGAGTCCACAAGATTCATAGATGCTCATGGTTGAAACGAATGACAACAGTCAGAGGGTCTGCAAAACCTACAAACTTTTATTAGCAAATTACATACTTAGCATGGAAATTGGTGTGCTAATCTTGACTTCCTAGTATAAGCACACAGCAGTGTGTTTTGGATAAAGAGATAAGTTGGAAAGGAAGAAGGGAAGAGAGAAAGAGAGATGTGAAATAAAGAGTGGCAGAGATAAAGAAAAGGAGAAAGAAAGGAAAAAGAGATCACCCGTCCTGGCTCCAGTGTTGACCCAGCTGGGATGTCCAGGGTCCTGGGGCACATGTGCACTGGGCTTTGTGGGAGTCACTTTCTATAGATAAATTTCTCACTTTCTATGCAAATTACTTTTCATGCACAGTCCATTCTTTCAGACCTTTCTGGAAATCGGTCACAAGGCTTCAGGGATCTTTGGTGGTCTATATTCCACCCCATATTCCATTCTTACTTCTCAACATCGTTCCTGCACCAGAAAAGTGCTCCCCTACCTCCATATGGTCCCACACCCTGTCCTTTCTCACAGTATGTTAACAGCAATAACCCCTGGTTGGCTCCACAGCCATCTAGCTATCAGCTCTTATTTTCTGGGCTTCTATACTTGTTTTGACCCAATTTCTGCCATCCACTCCAGTGATGCGCTTTGCTGCTGTTTCCCAGGTAGTGGAATAGGACAGGCACCCGTAGAGGGGGACACCTGCAGTGCTCCCAAAAGGTTGCACTGCCTTTAACTTTCGTCCTGAGGACGCGAGTACAAACCCAGCGTGGCTGCAGCCGCATCTTGGACCACGAGATGGTGCCAAAGCGCTCAGGTTTAGGGATGCGCATTACCACCTGCCGGGGTGGCCGGTCCAGTCTTCGCTGCCAAAATCCTTAGGAAAAGCTAAAAAAAATCAACTACCATTCATATGCATCACACACCTTTCTTAATTTTTTCCAGGGTTTCTTTCTCCCAGGCTTCACTCCTCATTAGTGCTACAATGCCGACACAGAGAAGCTACATACCATTAATTACATCAATTATCCTTAAAACCATACTCACCCCCTATGTTCAATGCCATTAAAATACATTAAAAATGTGTTCTGATTTATCAGACATAAATGAATTATAGTGATTAATGTGGCTTTGAAACTCCTAAAATTAAGTGGATTACAGATGACCATCTTCCTGAGAACTGTTACATCAAAACTACA
This sequence comes from Neodrepanis coruscans, assembly GCA_013400695.1. Classification (NCBI taxonomy): domain Eukaryota; kingdom Metazoa; phylum Chordata; class Aves; order Passeriformes; family Philepittidae; genus Neodrepanis; species Neodrepanis coruscans. The sequence continues at coordinate 49,458 of VYZS01020067.1, read as the reverse complement.
CTCACTCTCAGCAGGGTGAAATATTGTGTTCTGGAACAAATTGTTTTTAAAATATATTTCTAAAAGTCAGCTGTGAACACTGAAAGCAGAGAGATCCCTCAGGGGCTGAGAGGGCAGCAGAGGCTGAAGTACAGGCCACAGAGGCAAGGTCCTCCTCATCTTCCCATTGATCCCACTACAGAAGCTCAGATGATTCAGCCACCTCATCCACACTCTGTTCCAGCCACTACTGAGACTGGAAACTCTGCAGGACTGGGACTGCCTTTAACAAAACACATGGACAGGGACACCTTCACCTCCAGTGAGCCTGTAGCTGCTGTCAAAAGTCCTAGACAATGTCATGGTGAGAATTGTTAGAAAATGTCAAGAATCTACAGGAACTGCATCATAAGATCACAATTTTGACATTGTGACATTTGTACTGATAGACAAAAAGAGATGTATAGTTCTCTTTATATAATGTGCATATAGAACCTTGCAAAAAGGACCCTAAAATGAGCTTCTTATGCATATTTGTAGGCTTTACCTGTAGCTCAGTCCTATGTAAAGTTGGCAATCCTCTTTCAGACAGATATCAACTGACAGAAGTACAAGAGAAAGGCACTTTTCCTTTCACAAAGTATGGAAGCCAAATCCATCTTTTAGAGAGGGCAGCACTCATGTTTTGCTTATTATTTGAGTCCTCACAAAATCAGATTTGGCACAGCATAAGATTTAGCTCAGCCATGGGTTTGGTGTGGTTTTTTATTGTCTTTAAGGGGGGGAGGTGTTTGAGTATTTTAGAAATTATTGAGCTGTCCTTGATTTATTTAGCTTTTGTGTCCACATATGCAGAAACAACAAGTGTTGTTGGAGTCTGCAAACAGAGACAGGAGGAGGAGACCGTGAAGCAATTTCAGCAGGAAGGACCAGTAACTTTTCATAAGACCTGTCTGTCAGTTGCAATCAGTATAAATCACCAAATCTGGCACAATCATCTCATCTCTCACTTCCCAGGATGTCAGGAGTCCCAAAACTAACAGCCCACATGAGTCTTTCAAACTGGACACTGGGATTTCATTCTTTCCCATAGGATATGACTGGGCCAGTGATCACAGCAGCTAGGCAAATATTTTCCAGATAAAACATCATTCTGGAAATGATGATGGAGACAATTAACTCTGCTAGAAACTACACTAGGTTCAGCAGTGACACAGTGAAATGAAATAATAACACAGCAGTCCACCACAGACTAATGATGGGTTCTTTGACTCTCTTTTAATCCACCACACTGTTGGTATCGACAGGGCTCTAGGCAGAGGCAGCATCCAAAAACCACACGAGCAACTCCTGCTGAAAACATCTTTGCACAGTACAGTGCTAAAAGAGCCAGGGAACACTGGTACTCTGCCTATAGCTGGCACTTGGATTTTGTGACTGCTCCTAGCAGTATATGGCTTTATAAAAATTATTCTGACCTAATGTGCATGCTGCCTCAATTTTTCACTCGCCCTGAGCAGAAGCTCAGAATGAAATCAGTTTAAGAGAACAATTTTACTGCGTGTAGAGTTTGTCACAAGTATTGCTTACAGGATTGCAAAACGCACTCTCTTCAAAGCACAGCTGGGATCTAAATTAAGCCCAGAGAAAATATCTAGAACTCTGCCAGCCTACAAAGTGATGGTATTATTCTCTTACATTGGGCTTCACTGACATGCAGACATACCCAGTGGGCACTAAAAACCAGTGCCTGGAGTTCGTGAGACTTGGCTCTTCCATAATCAAATTTATTGCTTCTATTTATTATTTTCCCAAAGAAGAAATCGAGGTGGGAACAGGAAAACATAAGATTGAGAATTCTTTGGAAACCAGATTTGTATTGTGATTTTGCGAAGAAAAGCAATTTGAGTGGCAGAGATGGGATATCAGAATACCCAAATGGAGAACTCTGGTTTCTCTTCCATTTCTAGAATCACATTATAGGATTCCCAGCACCAAGGGTTCAGAAAAGCAAAATGGGGATGTGAATGCTAAAGTCTCAAAAATACAATTCCTTCTGCAAGTGGGAAAAAATGAAGATGATGCTTTTTGGTGCTGGTACAACTTCCAGAGTGAGCGCTTTATGGAAAACAGTGTCAAAAGGTGCACACGAAATTTGAAATAACATGAATAGCAGTGAGAGTTATAAGAGAAAAAACTTTTTAAAAACAGCCTTACACACTCCGGCACCTTCTTTTCCACGTCCTATTTGTAAGAAATCCTTAATTTAGATGAAGAAACTTCCTCCCTTATATGCTCCTTTCCCTGCTTTGCACTTCCCACCACATTCCCATCCGGGACGGTCACATCCCCTCAGTGCCCTCTGCCAGTTTCACAAATTTACTGCTTTTTGCCCTATGTCTATGCACGTTTTGGGCGCAGACACAGCCTGAAGGGAGAAAAGCGCATCAGGAAGCAGCTGTTTTGATTTTTCTCCTTGGTACAAACACGGAGTAAAGGACGAGTGAGTGTTGATTCGAAGTGCTCATAACAGAGATTTACTGACAATTAAACGTGAGGTGTTGACCTCTCGCTGTGCGACAATTCACCCTCAAAAGCCTGGTTTTCTCTGCCTCAAAACTGCCGAGAGCCTGAAACCGCGCCGAGACCCCGGGAAATACTCGGAATTCGGCCGCTCATGGAATAATGCGGGAATTTCGCACGCACCGCCCGCCTGCTCTTCTTACGGGCCAGGAAGGGTGAGATGGGGGCGGCCGGGACAGTCACTGAGTGTGTTAGTGTAGGTGTGCTGCGTAAACTTCAGGGAAGACACCACTGAGCACAGTGACAAGCACCGGTGACAGAGATCAGGATGAGGACCGAGACCGGAGCCGCCCCGTCCCCACAGGGCCACAGCCCTGCCCCACACCAGTGCGGTAGGGCGGGGCCACCGCCCTCGCTCTCTGATTGGTGAGCTCCGCTCTCAATCACAGCCCCGCCCTAACGCGGTTGGACATGACGGGCAGTGGGCGGGTATAGCCCCGCCTTCCCGATCTTCGATTGGCGGAGCCGGCTGTCACTCATTCCGCCCCCTCTGCGCTCACAGCGCTCGCAGCAAACTGGTGCAGCGGCTCCTCGCCATCTGATTGGCCAAGAGAGACAGAGACCCCGCCTCCCCTTCGCGGCACAGCTGCCGGCTCAGCCCCGTGACGGGCAGAGCGCCGGCGATTGGTCAATTCCGCAGAGTCCCGCCCATCTGCGTCGCGTTCCGCACGCCGACTGGCTGTCGCGGCTGTCTGTCAGACCGGGTGGGCGGGGCCCGGGGCGGTGCGGGCAGCGGCGGCTCATGGCGGACATGGGCCGGGCCCTGGCGGTGGCGGCGCTGGTGGCGGCCGCCGCTGTGGCCGGTGGGTGCGGGACACGGGGACAGAGGGGGCGGCGGGACACGGGGGACAGCGGTGGGAGGCTCTGGGAGAGGGGCAGGGTCGCTGCGGTGGCGAGGGGGCGGGGACGGGGGGTGTCTGTGTGTCTGTCTGTCAGTCTGTGTCTCTCTGTCGGTGTCTGTCAGTCTGTCTGTCTCAGATTCAGGAGCGAGGGCTGGGAGCGGGGGGCTGTCATCCTTTCCCTCCCCCTCTCCCCCTTCCTCCAGAGACCGAACACTTCCCTCCCACCTTTCTGTCCAAGGGCTGATTCATTTTAAATTATAAATTACTTAAATTCTTGTATAATATGAAGTTCCAAATTACACAGGTTCCTGTTTAATTTTTAATGTGAATATAGTAGCTAAATATATCTTTTTATGTTTATTGTATATGATATATTTGATAAATATGTATTTTATATATATTTATTTTATATGTGATATATCTAACACAGCTGTGTAATTATACAGAATATTTTGCTTTGCTGCGCCCATTTGTATTGCATTTAAATCACCTTAAAATCCAGTGTTAAAGCTGAGGGGGAGGGGAGGAGATTCGGGTCAGACATCAGGAAAAATTTTTTTTTTTTTTTTCCCCGTTGGGGCGTTGGGATGGGTTTTCCTGGGAGAGGGTGGAGCAGCTCCAGAGCTGCGAGATCTGGCGCTGGGAGCTGTGGTTTGGGGGGTTTTCTGTGTCGGTGCTGGGGGGACACTGGTGCTGGGTGGTGTCAGAGGCCTCTCCCAGCCTGGATTCTGTGGTGGAATCAGAATTCCTTGGTGTGAGTGTCCCTGCTGGTCACTGTGGGGCTCCTGTTCCCTGCTGGGAGTCGGGATTGTGGTGCTGCTTCCAGAGACCACAGGGAGTTTTTGTTGTCTCCTGAGATTCACAAAGGCTGTTCAGAGCCAGAGGAGCAGCTCTGGGAGGGCAGGAAATCCCTGGAAGGTCCCACAGGCAGTTCCAGGGAATCTGCTTGTGTTCCCATCCTTGGAATCCTGAACGAGTCTGGGGATGGAAATGTAACGGGAAAGGATCAGTGGTCTGATTTTATCCACTAAACACATCAATTGATGTAAAACATTCTTGAATCTGGCCCCTGGATCAGTTGGTTTGGCCTCTCTCTTTCCTGCCTTTCCCCTCCCTTCCCCCTCCTGCATCCCAGCCCTTTGTCCTTTGTTGTGTGTTCTCATAACAGGGCTCAGGTTTACTGTCAACATTTGTGTGCAGGCTTATGGCTCGGGCTTTAAACAGCATCTTCAAGGTCACACTGAGTTAAATTAATGTTAGGGGACGTTTTGGCTGCACAGGACATCATTTCACTGCTGCACTGTTTCTGTAAACAGCTTTTAGATTTGTGGGTGCCCTGGAAAACTGTTGTTTGCCACTGCTTGGGTTGGCAACCAATTTCCAGTGCTCATGTGACTAAATAGCTTTATTTTCCTTGGACAGTTGTTCATGGAACTTTGAAACATGCAGTCAGACACATTGGATGATTAGAATTTCAACTGCAAGTGTTTATTGTTAACTGTTACTTGATTTTCTTGTGTCTTCTGTCAGATTCTTTTCCTCAGGTTGGTCACTGAGGAGCCTGTGCCTGAAATTCTGCAATGTCCCTGTTTCTGTGCACCAAATAAGTTTTACAGCTGATTTGGGTGAATTTCTGTGTGCACAGGGTGGCAGCTGCACTGAAGGGACTTTAAAATAGGGTTCAAACAAGCCCATGTGTTTATATCTCTGGAGTCCCTTCTGGCTTTTTTCAACTACTGGCATCATAAAACAGCTCAAAAATCTGCTTTTAGCCCACTCTGCTGTTGAAGGTGATGGGGGAGAGAGTGAAGGGGGATCCCAGATGAGGAAAACCCAACATGGGAAGCTCTGCAGGTTGTGGTTTCACAGAACCAGCTCAGGCCCAGCACTGCTTCCAAGGGAAGGAAAACGTCCCACAGCCTCCTGTGGTGGAGGAGGCAGAGCAGGGACATATTCTGCAGAATCCAGGTGTTCCTGGCAGAGCTGGGTTTAAACCAGCACTGACAGGCTCCACTGGATTTCCTGGCTCTGAGCTCAGTGGGATCATGCCAGGCAGTCCTGGGAGCAGACAGGATTTTGGAGCCTGCCTGGCTTTGTCTGCTCTGAACTGTGATATTGCTTGCAGCCTTTAGTGAGCACACAGAACTCTCCTGCTTGGGTAACTCTCCTGCTTTTGTTAACAGGGATTGGTCTGTCCTTAGTCACTGCTGAACCTTATGTTGTGTTCCAGAACATTCCTTGCTTTCCATAAACTGACGGGCACAAGAGGGAGGAAGGAGGAGTGGAAGCTCTGACGGGCTCTTTATCCACATTATGCAAGGGGAAGATGGCAAGAACTCTGACAGCTTTTTGTGTTTGCCTTCCAGGTGTCTTTGGAGATGAGTTCAGTGTCCTACGGTCGCCTCAGTCCGTTGTGTTCCGGGATGGAAGTTGGCCCATTCCCGGCGAGCGGATCCCGGATGTGGCTGCATTAACCATGGGCTTCTCTGTTGAAGAAGTATGTTTCAGGTCTTGCCTTTGAAACACCCCTAAAACTGCAGGTCTGCTCACTGAACTTACAGATCTGCCTGTCACATGCTGGGAGATATGAAACACCCCCCTGTTTGTGTGACTCACCAGAGGTGGTTTCCAGGAGGGAGCTGTGCCTGCCATGTGAGCAGCCAGGGGCTGTGCTGCCTGGTTTGGATCATCAGCTGCAGGAGGAAGCCTGCAGGGGCTGTGCAGTGCTGTTCCTCAGTTCCTCTGAGCCCCAGCTCTGTGCTGTGTGCCCCCAGTCCATGGTCACACACAGGGAGTCTGTGGAAGCCACTGTCACCTCCTGCACATGTCTCTGTGCAGGGCTCTGCTCCTGAGTGCTCTGAGGGCTGTGAGACGTGGCTTGGTGTTTTGTCAGGTCAGCAAACCCATCTGCTGAGCAAGAGTTAGTAAGAACAAGTAGGCTGGTTGCTTAGGAAGTGATCCAAAGGCTTGAGAACAGTGTTTTCTCACATTAAAGGTTTGGATAGAGCTTTGGTTTTGTTGAAAGTGGGGCACATGAGTAGGAGCCTTTGGATTGATTCCATGTTGCCTACTGAATTTTTTTGCTGGGCTTCAGCAGGGCTGGCAGCACATGGAAGTGTGATAGCCAGACATCTCTAGCAGTGTCTGTGGGCAGCCAGGTACTCAGAGCTGCAGGCTGAGGGATTCTGACAGTGCTGGTGGGGGAAGCCAGTTCCCATTTCTTCCATGCTGCAGCTGGGGAAGAGCTCTGATAAGGCTGGTTTGAGTGCAGGTCTGTTTAGCCTGTGTTTTGGAATTTGTCTGAAAATACCTTGCTGTCAATCAATTCTGCTTTTTTTGTCATCATACTAGTGACAAACTCATTTGAGCAGTATGGCCCAGAGTAAAATTTTGGGTATTTTATCTAGAAAAAACAGTGTATTGGATGGTATTGTGTGTGTTGCATGTAAAGACACCCAGCAAAACAGTGGGGCTTGGCCCATTTTGACCACTTGATATTTCGCATTGTGGTCATCCAGGATCTGGGGTCATAAACTGACATGTGGAGAATTTGGAATTCTTACTGCATGACATTAGGAATTCTCAAAGACAGTCATTCAGTATTCTTCCCCTGTTAAAGCAAAATGGAACTGAATCCCATTTTTTTGTCCCTGATGATGCTTCAAAAGATTTTGCTTTTGATTCTTTGAGGTGATACAGATCAAAATGTCAGTGACATTTAATTCCAAAATCCAGTTAAATTGGTTTTCAAAAAACAAACAGTTACGTCTTTTACACAATTGGAGAAATCTGAATTTATTCCAAATAGATGAGTTTATATTTTGTGTCTGAATGAACCAGCCTGGTGGCCTTCACTCTGCCCTGAGTGATGCATAACTGTAGTAAGATACTGAGGAATCTCTTCATGCTTCTGTGCAAATCTGTAAATTTTAGATTAGCAAGTTGTTGTTGAAATGATTGACACCCCTCTCTTTTTATCCCCTTGTTTCTTTCTGGTACTGAAAATACCAAGATCTTAGTGGTTTAGTGTGCCTAAACCTCTTTCTATGGTGTTTTGTGAAAGGGTTTAATTTGGTTTATTGTTTTGTGTTGTTTTTTTTTTTAATTCAGCTTTCACTTATTAAATACAGACTATAATATTTATAATTTAATTAGGAGAAATAGCTCTTCAAATATCCATTATGTGTAATGCTTTCTTAGTGTGGACTGCTGTGAAATCACTGGCAGCTTCTAAATTAAGAGTTTCTTCATGGTTGACTTGAGGCAGCATTACTCAAGATGAAAGCAGTCAAGTATTAACTCACTTGACTTACTGTGAAATCTCCAGTAGATTGTCCTGCTCAGAGATATTAACCAGATAGTAAGTTGTGCTGTAATATTGGGGGAGGGCTCCTCTTTTTCCCTGTGAAATACAGATTTTTTTTTTTTCTGTTTTGTAATAGGACCTCCCCTGGCCTGGGCTTGCAGTGGGTGATCTGTTTCACAGACCACGAGCTACTGTGCTGGTGACAGTGAAGGGGGTGGACAAGCTGGCACTGCCTGTGAAAGGCTTTTCTTACCCCATTGAGAATGTGAGTATCCACAGCTGGAGCTGCCACGTGGTGTCTGTGACTCCTGCTCTGATGACAAGTACATGATTCCCTTCTCTAGTCCCTGAAGGTCACTTATTTCTTGTTTCACTTGGAGTTCACATACCCCCTAAAGTGATGGATCAGGCTGTATCAATCAATACTTTGGTCAGACTTCTGCACAAGGTAAGAGGCCTTTGAGATCACCCAGGGCCTCCAGTGCTGAGCTCAGTAAAAAAAAGCCTGTTTTCCTTGGAAGAAGCTTGTTTTAGTATGTTTGTGCCAAGAGGCAGAGAGTCCACTGCTTCCTGTGGTAACTTACTCTTTCACAGTAAGAATTACTGCTTCAGCTTTGTGTGTAATAACATTTTATATGATGTTGATTCTTTGATGTAATGAATTGCCCTCCTAAATGGTCTTTTGAGTTTTCCTCAAGTACTTGACTGTGAAATGCAGCATTTTGGGACACCATTCCATTGTATTGCATCAAAAAGAAATCAACACACAACATTATGTTTACCTGTTACTGTCTGGCTTTGCTCAGAGTCTTTTCAGGCTTGTCACAGCACCACAATCATTTAGGTTGGAAGGGAACTCTTGAAATTGTCTGATGAAGCAGGATCAGGCAGAGCAGGGCTGTGTTCAGTCAGGTTTGGAGTATCTCCACAAAGTCTGCCAGTATTTGACCATGCTTCATTCCTGTGTTCAGATAAAATTCCCTGGCTTTAAATTTATACCATTGCCTTTTCTGTCACAGGACTTTCTCCAGACTCCCTTTAACATGACACAGTAACTTAAAAAATACTGGTAACTGTGCAGTGCCTACTCACTTCTCCTTTATAATTCCATTGTCTGCCATAATCCAGTTTGCTGCAGTACTGCATGAGTTCTTCAAGTTGTTTGTCCAATATGAACCCAAAAACCCTTTTCAAATAAGTTGTTTTCCATGTTATTTCTACATAGTTAATTCTGCTGCTGCCCAACTTGGAGAACCTTGTTTTGCACCAGTTCACCCATAATTACCTGCTTTTAGACCATTAGGCCTTGTTTAACCCCAAAATCTAACTACACTTTGTCTTCCAGGCTGTTCCTTTCAGTCTTGACAGTGTTGCAAATGCTATTCATACTTTGTTCTCTGAGGAAACGCCCGTGGTGCTGCAGCTGGCCCCCAGTGAGGAAGTGAGTATTGCTTCACCTCTGATTCCAGGCGTTCTGAAGAGTTAAGCCCCTTCCCTCTTGTGTGGCTGGGGCAAAACCCTTTGACAATGTGAAATTTTGCACTGGGGACTGCAAGTGTGGTGGATTATTGGGAAAAAAACTGAAAAGGGACCTGTGTGGTGACTAAACAATGGCTGTTCCTGCAGAGGGTGTACATGGTGGGCAAGGCCAACACCGTGTTTGAGGATCTCTCTGTCACCCTGCGCCAACTGCGGAACCGCCTCTTCCAGGACAACTCCATCCTCACCTCCCTTCCTCTCAACTCCCTCAGCAGAAACAACGAGGTAAAAAACATTCATCAGTGAGAACTTGGATGATTTTTTTTTTCCTAATATTCTTAGTTAGCTTGTGCTTTCCTGTTTCTCCCCTTTTTCTTCCCCCTTTCTTCGCCTAGGACAGGCCACTCCTAATTTTTTCTAGTGGAATTGTAGTAACTAAGCTTTAAGGGGTTTTTGTAAGTATTGAAAGGTTTATTTTTTTTGCCTAGCATGTTCTGATGCTGCAGCAGACATGACCTGTCTGCCATGCATGTAAAAATACTGAGAGTTGCAATAAAACCAGACCTTAGGTTTCATCAAAGCAAATACCTGTCTCTTTTTGCCTCTTCCTTCAGGTTGACTTGCTTTTTCTGTCAGAACTTCAAGTCCTACATGATATTGCAAGCCTGGTAAGGTTTTTTGAAACACTTTTCCCATCTCATGTCACAAACTTCAGAGATCTTTAAAGGCAGAGAAGCTGTAGCCAGGGTACTTGGCAACCAGTGATACTTGTTCTAGGGTGCCATCAGTTGGTTGCATCAGTTTAAAAAATGTATTCTGGAGCTTTTTGTGTCAGCCCTGTCACTGCAGTTGTGAATGAGAACCTTAATCACCTGTAGTTTTTTGTGTTTGGTGAGAGCAGGGGGATTCTGAGCTGCCATTTCCCCATATCCAAAGACAAGGGAAGAATTTGCTGGGGCTTCCTGTGTTTTCTTACTCAGGAAGTACAGTGTCAGTTAAGAACAGGTTCTTTGCCTTGTCCACCATTTTACTTCAAAATACCATTTTATCTGAAAAGACTGGAGTGACTTTTGTGCCCTGAATAATGATGGTGATAGAACTGTTCCAATGGAGGGGTGAGGAAGCTGCTCTCTGCTCTAGTTTAGGGTTTGTTTTAGTGGGAGGATGGTGCAGACTTTTTTTATTTGTTTGGGGGTTTCTGTGCTCTAAGTGAAAGAAACAGTCATGAAAAATTCAGAAGTTCACATTAAGTGAAGGGCTGGTGGAGAGAACTGGGGCTCTTGAGAAAATGAGGCAGAACAACATGGTTTTGTCTTGCAGACGAGAAACACAACAGTTAAAGTAGGTGGGAAGATGGGATTAAATTCCTTGCTTTGAGAGACTTCTCTTGTGCAGGCAAATGTCAGTGCTGCAGCTTCATACCTGCAGAAATGCAAGAATGTCACTATCTGAGATAATCTGGATTGTATTGGTTGGATTTTATGACAATGAGATATTACTTTTGTACATGGGCAGCAGCAAGGTAGAAGTGCAACCTACTGAGGTTTAGAAGGAAATGGTAGTTTCTAAATACTGTGGTTGTCTAAGTATTGTAGTTGTGTATTTTTCTTTTCTCCAACTTTTATTTGCACAGCAATTACAGAACAAGGATTCTGATGTGAATGAGTGTAGTGTTTCTTTTAGCAGAGCTCTCTATTACATGTATAACCTCTTGTTAGAAAGAAGTGACATAAGGATTGTCTTTCTTCTGTAGAATTAACAAAAGAAACAACCGTGGATGACTTCTGGTTAAGTTGGCAGGAAATCTCACTTTCTTATCAATAGGGAATGTGACTGATTTTGTGAAATATGCTTTTAAAGTAACCTGTGTATGAATTAATTTCTTTCTGCCCTCGATGTTGTGCCAAAGCTGTCTCGACACAAGCACTTGGCCAAAGATCACTCTCCAGACCTGTATTCTCTGGAACTGTCTGGTTTGGAAGAGGTTGGAAAACGCTATGGGGAAGACTCTCAGCAGTTCAAGGATGCTTCTCAGATTCTTGTAGACTCTTTGCAAAAGGTATATTTTCTAATTCATGTTTCTGATACATGTTCCTAATGAACAAAACTCATGGCAATACTAAAGAAATAATTTTTGTGTTAATGACAAGGGAGTCAGTTTATTAACTGCCTTATGGTTTGAATTGTCACTTCATTAGTGATGGCTTGCCTGATTCTCATTTTTTAAAATGCAGTTGTTCAGTTATAAAATCAACTGTAACAATTTGCCACTCTGGAAAGTGTTGACATGGTTCTCTAATGTGTTCAGATATTTTGCATAAAAGAGTAAGGATATATCAAAATCATAATCAATATGACTTCATAGGTTTGTTTTTTCTTAAATAAATATTTTGCATTTGAAACCACCAGAATGTCTCACAAAAACTGGCTCTTGGAAATATGGAAATACCTGTATCCCAGCATGCAGTGGTTTTGCCCACAAAGCTGTATAAATCTAAATTTCTAAGCCTTTAAAGTAACTGCTGTTCATCCATCAGGGTGTTCAAGAAAGTAATTCTTCAGCAGGTCTTATGTAATCATTGGTTACATTCTTATTAAGACCAATCACTTTTGAGTTTCCAAGGCATGATGGAAAAGTGTAAAAGCATCAATTTGCTAAGCCAAATACCTGTTTTCTGTAAACATTGCTCTTTGGCCTTTTGACCTTAAGAAAATAAATATTAGACTTATTAGTGTTTGAACCAGATTAAAATATTCGGGTTCATCATTTCCCAGTGGAAGTTTCGAGAACCTAATATTTTATTGAAACTGATAGACACACAATTGAGAAATGATATGGTGATTTTGTAAAAGGGATAAAAGAAATTTCATCCCATAAAGCAGGCATAAGCTACAGTCTGTAGAACAGTTGTTGAAGGGTTTTAAAGAGATCTTGTAAACCAGGTGAAAGTTGTCACTTTTTGTGGAATTACAAAATAGTGTAAACTTCTAAAGATTTCCATAATTATTCCTGAAGCTGACATCCTATGGTTAATTACATCTTGCTGAGAAAACTCTGCTTAATTCCTGGCTGCAGAGTAGGTTTTTAATTAAATCACTTTTGCTTTTCCAGTTTGCAGATGAGATGTTTAACCTGTATGGTGGGAATGCAGTAGTGGAAGTGGTGGCTGTGAAGGAGTTTAATTCCCCCCTCATACGGAAGAGTCGCTCCATTCTCCAGTCTTCAGAGGTAGTAGAGGCACATTTTTGTGTATCTCATTTATTAAAAGTGATCCAAATTGCATCAGTTCTTCACTTGAGCATAACTCTTTTTTAAGGACTAAAATACTGACTGTGGTTTAGGCATGAGTGCAGAGAGGTCACTTTACTTACCTATCTTGCTCTTCACTTAATGGTAGAGTATCTGAAGTTGAGGAGGGCTCTGGAGGTCATCTAGTCCAACCTTCTGCTCAGAGCAGGACTGATTTAGGCCAGGCTGTCCAGCCAAGTTCTTGAGGAGTTCGTGGCTGGAAGTCATGTAATCTCTCTGGACAGTTTATTCCCAAGCATTAACCACTTTCACTGTGAAAACTTTTTCCCTTATGCCTTGATAGAATTTGCCTTTCTGCAGTTTCTCCCCAGTGCAGCAGGGAATGCAAGTCCTGCCTCCCAGGCTGGGGGAAAACATGTTTTCCTTGACTTACTGGCATAACTCTAGACACAGCCTAGGATGCAGTTGCCCTATTCAGGTTGTCTAGACTTTCCATGGGGTCAGAATGTTCCTTTAAAGTAACACACATTCTCTTTATTGCAGAGCGTGAAGGAAAATCCATATAACCTTGCCTATCCATACAACTACAACTACTCTGTGATCTTCAACATTATTCTGTGGATGATGATAGGCCTTGCCTTAGCTGTGATAGTCATCTCCTACAACCTCTGGAACATGGATCCTGGCTATGACAGCATTATTTATAGGATGACAAATCAGAAGATAAGGATGGATTGAATGTCAGCAGCATTTCAGCACAAGAAGATGATGAAGAATAAGGTCTCCTTCAAACTGTGTGGAAAACAAACATTCTGGTTAATGGTTAATTGTGGGAGTTTTTAAAGGTGTATTTATTATTTTTTCCCTCTCAAGACTCTTTTAAATGTTAGTAGTAGCACCAGATGGGATTTAGAAATCAAAATTTGCTTGTTTAAAAAAAACAAATCAACAATCCCTGAAGTAACTGTTATTAAAGTAACATCATTCCATTTCTTTTTTATTATGTAACATGAGTTTTTGAAATGCCCTGTACTGCCTGTGACTGTGTGCAAAACAGAGAAATTGAAATTATGATAGCAACATGTTGTTTGAAACTTTTACACTGGAAAATTAGAAATTATAGCTAAATTGTTGTGTTGTATATTATGAACCAGCTGTAAATGTTTGATGTAAATATTTATAATGGTTATATGTAACTTTGGAGAAGATAGTAAATATTCTTTAGTAGAATACTAAACATAGAAATATTTCTACAAGACTACAACTTTAGCAGCATAAATGGCATTTTGATTTCATATTGAGGTGACCTGTACCCAGAATGATATTTTCCCTAGAATTTTGATGATTTGGAAGTAAATAACACATGTGTGGCTGGTCTATACAGTGGAGTCTGTAAATCCTGAATTAGCACCAGTCTGGTCATGGTGTAACATCACATACAGTTGAAAGTTCCTGCTGTGATGGTTCATGTTCCTTCCATTTGTGTTGATGTTATTATTATTAAAAAAAAATCGATTCTTTTTGATTATAAGAGTGGACCAACACTTGATTTAAGTATACCTGGATTATAGTCCTGCTTCAACCATTCAATAAAGCAAAGAACACTTGCTCTCAAATGCATTTATTTTTTGTGGCTTCATAGGTGTGGCTACTTCTACTCAGTATTTGTTCAGCTGAACAGAGCAGGTTCCAGCAGCCTCTGATGTGTGACAGTGGCCCTCAGCCTGTAGCAGTTTAAACTCTTTCAGAGGAGAGGTCATCTTGTATGGATTAATTTTCCTAAACCAAGGAGTGGGTGTAGTTAAAACAAGTGGTTGATGTCTGGCTTTGTTCTTCTGGAGAACTGCCTACTTTTTAGAAACTCATTTGCTCTTGTGATAAAAGGGGATATTCCAAACTACAGCAACATGAATGGAAACTACTTCTTTCATCTTGTTGTCCGCTGGTGTGCTTAACTTTCCCTACTGTTAGGGGATATTTGTTTCACTTCCAGAAAAGGTTGTCCTCATTGAATTAGTCTTGTTTATGTCTGAATTTGCAGCATTGAAGTTGTTCATGTCTTGAGCATCCTGGACAGTGCTTTGTGTGGAACTGAGCAATGTGCTGCAGCTTTGCCCCAGTCCAGGAAATCCAGTTCAGTATGTGCTACAATCACTTGAAATTACTTTTAGTGGCCCTTGATCGGGGTGAGTGGTATCAGTAGATGGGAAGGAAGAGTTGCACTGCCAGTTTCTCTGTCAAGAGCTGAATGTTCTGCAGTGTGTTGTAGCACAGTAGTCAGGTGTGAGAAGTAGAACACAGTGATTATGTGGATGATTGTATTGGCAATAAATCTAATCATAGTATCTAAATAGTGCATAATCTAAGTAACAACTGTATCACCTGTGACAATGCATTGTAGTGTCCTCAGGTCCTGGTCCCTCCTGTTGAGTCACAAGTGTCACTGAGACCCCTCTTACTTTCTAAACTCAAAGAAGACTAGATATGGCTCAGACCATGTGTTCTGAGATTTGGTCAGTAATTTATGTGTAAAGGGTTACAGTATCAGCAGGTTTGACTAGAAAAGTACAGGTGCTACTTTAGGATTTCATCTCTATATTTGCCCAGATCTGAGTGCTTTTACTCATTCTTCCAAAAGTGAGTGTTCCCTGGCTGGGAGGGGTAGGGTGGGCAAGATCCACATGGAAGCTGCCTGCAAGATGAGGAGACCCCTTTGCTCAGTTGGCTCCAGTCTCTCTTTGCAGGCTGATGGGCATCAAAGTCAATTGCAAATATCACAGCACCCCTATCTCTGTAAGGCATTAATTACAAGCATTCAGACAGTTCCTTCTTCAATTCCCAACTGGTGGTCTTATCTTAGGACAAATCACATTGGCCCTGAGAGACTGAAGGGGAATGGAGGATGTGTGTGGTGGAGGAAGCATGAGAAGACTCCTTGTATCACACATACTTGCAGTGTTTCGAGGAGAGTCAAATCCATTTGATGAAGCTGTATAACTATCAAAGCAATTAAAACACAGCTCTGTCATCCTTTTTGATAGGCACAAACCCAGTGCTTTACATAAACTTGTGTGTGATCGTCCATATGTTGTTTTATGACTGCTTTGAGATCACTTAATGTGGAAAGCAATACCCCAGAACTTCAGAGGGAATTGTGATCTAGGATAAGAGGGGGAATAGTACATTAGTGGAATCTTTCCAACCCAACTATACCTTAGAAAAAAGGAAGAATTACCACTGTCAGGTTCTGACACAGGAAAGAAAAAGAAAAATAAAAAAAAAAAGGATGAAACATGTTGCACATCTGCTGTCTAGTACTAGGACTCCCAGTCCCAGATTAAGCTGTGGGTTCTTGATTTCAAACAGTGAAAATTACTCATTCTGTAGATTTTTGGTGAGGATTTACTTCAAATCAAGCTTCTTACAGTTCTATATTGAATTCATGCATTCCTTGTTTCCTTAACTCACAGGTTCAGTCAGATTAATGGTTGAGTTCAGACACTGGAGCAAAGCTTTACAGGAGCTGGTCGGTTTAAAGTGTCTGTACAATTAATGGTAAGTCTTTAACAGCTGTATTTTAATCAGTCTGAGGTTGGCAGTAGAGTTTGTTTAAAGCAGGACCCGCTATTGACATGGTCATCTTGTCAGGTCTCTTCCAGCTGCTGCTGTAGGCTCTTAATTTTACTTTTTAGTCTTAGACTACTTTGAAGGGCGAATTTGAATTCCCGCTTATCCTGTTAGTACCACATTAGTTCCTTCTCATGGCTGTAGGCTTCCAGCTGGTACTAGAGATGCTTTTTAGCACTGTCACATGTGCTGTGTTTTAAATAAAGATCACTTCATGCAGCATAAGCTACTTTTTTGAACCATTCTAAGACACTGTGCTTTAGTTTAAACTAGGTAAGCCAGATATGTTTTACTGTTCAAAATATTGGTCCATAACTGCTCATCAAACAGGCAATTACAATATCGATCACTGAGCCAGGAATAGCCTTGTTGTACTTAGAATTAATCAGAATGAAAGTGCTGTTAATACCATTAGACCTGCTCTTGATCATTCTTTTTAGATTTAATTATCCCAGGAATATAAACTGTAAAAAGATCTATATGAAATGGCAGAAATCAGATGTTTTGTGTGTAGTGCTCTGAGGAAAGCTGTGAAACTGACATGTGAAGAAGTTCTGTGAAGGCAGACCACAGCGACAGGGCAAGGGAGGGAGGGGATGCAAGGAAAATGCAGCCTGGACTGGGGTCCCTTGTGCCCAAAATGAGAAGGGCAGGAGTATCATTACACAATATTCAGCAGCAAGCAGCTTGGAGCCAGGCTGGGAAAGGCTCCATACAGTACTGTCTGTGGGATTTAGGATGTCACTGCTGCATGAACCATCTGGTCATCAAAGAGACTTTTTCCTTGGGGAGCTCGCCTTCTGGCTAAAAGGGTGAGATGTTTTGACTGGGTCTTCCTCAGACCTTTGTGCAGTATTTAGCTTGGGGAATGCACGGGGTTGGAGTAGCTGTTCTCATGAAGTGCTGAGATCTCTGAAAAAGGAGAGAATTCTGAGTCAAAACTGAAGACTGAGCATTGCTTTTGGTATTTGGATTTAAAAGAGAAAATAAGCCATAAAATAAAGTGTTCTTTAAAGAGTCAGTATGCTGCTTTTTCCAGATCATCCCTCAAAGTCTAAACTTGGCAGAGGGAGGTATGAATGGCCTTTGCATATTCCTCAACTACCCAGACTTCTCTGTGGCAGGTATGGCAACTTTCAGAGCCCTTCCAGCTGTAGCAATGCACAGGCAAGGGAAGGCTAAAGCAGATCTGAAATGGGTAAATTTTATGTTCATGTCTAAAAAAAGGAAGTGGAAATGAAGGAACCAAGTTGAGGTTCAGAAGTTGAGCAACCTGGCAAGGGGTTGCTGGGATTTATAGGTCATTTATGGAGTCAACAAGGACACTGCCAGAACTGAGTGTAAGGAGATAAGCATCTGTCTCAAAACTGAAAAAAAAAGCCCCCAAAAAACAATGGCATTTTGGATCCTACACTTACACATTTTTTGGTTATGGGTGCTTTGAGCTGAAATTCACAAATGATCTCTAGAAGACATTAAATCTTTTGCTCAAGTAAGAGTTGGGGATTGTCCTGTGTTTTTTACTCTCTCTTCTGAAGGCCCTGAATCATATTCTTAATTTTTATCTTTGTTGAAGGGGGAGAAGATATCCCAAGTATTGCAGGACAGAAAAGGTGGCAAATCAAGGAAAATGGAAGTAAAACTATAGGATATCAAATCCTGCAGAACAAAACAAACTGAAATAAATGGTGAACCCAGAATCTTATTTTCTTGTCCTGTTCTGCCAGTAATGCAAATATTGAAATGGAGGAACTAAATTGTAAAGGGCTTCTACAGCATGTGGTGTGAAGGATGGAAGAGAAATGAGTGGAAGCAAGCCAGAGTACGCAGAGGCCATACCCCTGCTGGAGCAGGGCTCCTATGTGGTGTGTCACCTCCAGCAACTCCCCTTGTGCAGAGGTAGCACAGACCCTGGCACCTGCAATCTCCTGGTCCAGTGACAAATTTGGGTCCCTCAGCCTGTGTTCTTTTTTTTTGGGGTGGGAACATTTGTAGTCAGTTGAGTGCTGGCAGGTACTGCACCACTTTCCCTGCTCAGGGATGTGTGCCCTGGCACAAAGCAACAGCTGTGGAATCACCACGCTGCTCTTCCTGCTCAGACTTGTGCAACACGTGTGCTGCCCAACCAGTGCTGAGGTGCAAGGCATGGAAAGCCCAGATGGCCACATTCCCTTCAAATAAACAGAGCAGAAACTGATGGATGGAATGAAGCCAAGCATCCAAACATCCTGCTCCAGTGCATTCTCCTACCTGAACTGCTGGGAAATCACCTGCTACACATGGTGTCAGTGTGTGACAGGGAGGAGATGGGGCTGCCTAAAGCCAGGAATGGATGGGTGGTGCTCTGAAAGCATAGAGATCCTGAAATAACAAGATTATCAGGAATTATTTTCTAGAAGATGTCAAAAAGCCATGCTAAACTGCATCTGTACTCTGCAGCGGTTGAGGAGAGGATCTAGAATGCAAATCCCATTCTTAAATAGGGACTTGCCTTGCTAGTTTGCTTTCAGAGCTTAAAGAGATTCTTCTATTGCTGAAGAATGGACTCACACTAAAGGACTCTGGCACTCAAATTTAGTATTGCCATTGATGTCACTCAACATCACCAAAAATACATAGCTGAGTTCCTGGCACGAATACACATCATAAAATATTTAGAATGTTTCGTAAGGGAAACGAAATTCATGGTTGCACAAAATTATAAAGGCAGTCAAATTCCACTTGATGATGCTCCAGTGCATGAATTTATGATGACAAATTTACATGCCCTTAATCTAGTGAGCCTATGGTTTTCATTAAGCCATGGGGATAGAAGCAGTGGCTAAGATAAATTCACAGTAGTTTAGCTGGTAGCTTGTAGTCAGCACTGTGAAGTCACTGACTTGAACAACCTCAGTGCTGCCAACCTACTGATAAACTCCTGTATTTTAAGTACCTCTTTACATTGCCATGGTCAAAGTACTCAAGCAATTGATATAAAAAAGTCTGCTGCAATACCTGAGTGATCAGTGAGAGCATTTGGAGCACTGCAGAGCTAAATGTCACCTACAGTAGGTGATCCATCAAAATCTTGACTATGCTACAGCATCAGCTTGGAAATTAAAAAACAGTTTCTGTCACTTCTATTCTCTGCTGTAGCAAAAGAAAAAAAAAAGAGGAAGAAAAATACATAAAAACAGCTGTACCAATTATTTTACATGGACCTATCCCAATGTTTCAGCTGGCTGATGGAGCCAAGAGAAGGCAGCTGCACTTCACTGCCAGTGTCCCCCATAGCAGAGCTGCCAACCCTGGAGCATCTCTGGGGCAGCCAACGCCGAGAAAGTCATCGGCTCTGCAGACAGGGAGTCTGTATAACCTCTATCACGCTGGTGAATGTGCAGTTCTGCCCTCTGGAAATCTTCAGGGAGCTGTGCCCTTGGTTGTGATGAATGTCCTTGTGAGCAGGGAGGCTCTGCTTCACGGCTGAATGTGGTTGTTTTTTCCAGGGAAGGCCTGGTGGCACCCAAACTGTCGTAGTTCTGGGTAACCTGACAGGAAAATATGCTAGAAAAGGGAAGTGCAATCAGCTGTCAGTCATGCAGAGAAGTACATGGGGTGAGAAGGCTTAACTGGAAGCAGCAAAAACTAAGATAAGCTCTCTCTGTATATAAATTGGTCTTCAAATCTTTCCTGCATGTTTGCTTGCACACACACACAGTGTTACACTGGTCTTTACAAAAGAAATGTTGGAAGAAATTTCATCCTCCACAGTAAAAACAGTGCTTTTAGTAAAAAAGGGAAAATATTTCTAAATTCTTTCCATATTTTAAAGAAGATTAAAAAAAAAAAAAGGTATGGTCAATATTTTGTAAAAATGAAGATTTATAACCTCAGAAGGTGAATAGTAATATATCTACCTAAAAGATGTTCAGTAAGAACATCTGCAGGAAAACTGTGCCTATACCACTAACATCCTAAAAGTGAAGCTGACTAACAGAAGCTGTGTGTTACTTCTGGAGAAAAACAAAATAATCCATCAAGAAAAAAACAAGTGAAACAGGAAAACAGGAATGCCAGGACACAAATAGCACCACTGGAGTATAGCGGAATATCTGCAGCACAGGAGTCACTTTAATTCTGTCTTTGTCCCTTAACTACTGGTTTTATCCAAGGGAGTGGAAGAGTGAGCACTAAAGGGAACACAGAGGGAGTCACAGAGGCCAGGGCACAAGAATGAAGGAAATTGCAGCCCCAGCCCAGTGATGACTCCTCACATCCCCCCATGGCCCAAATGTCAGTGGAAAGGCCAAAACTCCAGAAAGCGGTTTTCAGAGCAGTGCTCCCTTGAACTCTGCCTCCACTGCTATCCCATGGCAGAGGCAGAGCTTCCAGGGCTCCCAAGGAGCAGCTAAACTGCCAGACAAACTGCTCCATCCCAGGAACATCACTTGGGAAAGTAGCCTCTGACATGTCGCAATAGGCGTCATGACCGTGTCATGAGACCAGCTTCCTGTGTTCAACAGACTGTCCAGATTTAAACACCACAAACAACCATTCTGCATTTTAGTTCCTCCTCGCCTGCCTATTTTTTCCCTTTTTTTTCCTTTTTTTTTTTTTTCCCCTCTTGTTAATGCAGAGGTTCCCAAGAATTCATCAGCACAGAAATCACCTTTATTTCTTCTTTCCACCCCATGTTGGGCCACTTCCACACCACAGACCTGGTTCTTAACAAATTCCACAGCTGCTGAAATATTCAGATTGTTGGCAGTGGTAAAACAGGTCCTACTTGTCATCATTTCCACCACTGTGTAGGAGCCATTGATCAGTGTAGCGTAAATTAGCTATTTGGCAGAGGGGGAAAAATTTCTAAAAACCTAAAGTCTCGAAATACCATTGCCTGCCAAATTCCTTTAGGAATTTCCCTGTAACATGAATCATAACCTTAGCTGGAAAATAAACACATTAGCATTCTTAACTTAATTTTTTTTCTCCTCAATCTCTTCCTCTCTGGTCTCTGTTAAAATTTATTTTGGTCATGTTAAAATTTAGTTTTGGTCCTGTTTCTATATTTCAAAGCACTGTAGCCTCTGCACTCCTGTCCTTCAAAAAATTCTTTAAAATCTGCATTTTTTGCAAGCATTGGAGTAGCAGCAGTAGAAAAGCATATCCTGATGGAACAAAGTATTCTACACAAAGTGCCTCATTTTCCTGATATCTTTTGCCTAATGTGAGACGGTGTGTTCTTTAGCCAGAACACTTTTGGTCTTGGATTCTCCCATGAACTGCAAAAAAAAAAAAAAATTATTTTTAAAGCTATGAATCAGAGTAGGGATCTAGACAGGAGATGGCAGGTTGTTTAACACCTCTCAGTGTAAAAAAACATTTAGGCTGTGACTGGTCAGGTCTGGGACATTTCCGTGGTCAGCATCTTACCACAGGCTCCTGCAGAAGCAGAGGCTCAGTAAGATGTTGGCCATAGTGTGAAAGATATGGGTCTTTCTCAGCCCATCAAAATCAGATCAACTGCACAGCTGCCCTGCTTTGCCACAGCACTGACACTGCTGCCCATGGCACAAGTTTAATTGTCTCTCTTACAGAGTCATTTAGGTTAGAAAAGACCTGTAAGGTCACTGAGTCCAGCTGCTAACTCAGCACTGCCAAGTCCACCACTGAACCATGTCCCTAAGTGCCACATCTACAGAGCTTTTAAATACATCCAGGGATGGTGACTCCACCACTTCCCAGTTCCAATGCTTGTCAACACTTTCTGTGAAGAAATTTTTCCCAATATCAAATCAAAACATCCCCTGGCACAACTTGAGGATATTTCCTCTCATCCTGCCACTTGTTACCTGGGAGAGGAGACCAACTCACACCTGGCTACAACCTCCTTTCAAGGAATTGTAAAGAGCAACGAGGTCTCCCCTGATCCTCCTTTTCTTTAGGCTAAACACCCCCAGCTCCCTCAGCTGCTCCTCACAGGACTTGTGTTCCAGATCCTTCACCAACTCCATTGCCCTTCTCTGGACACACACCAGCTCCTCAAATTTGTAATTTACATCCATAATTGGATGTACTGTTGCACATGGAGTCCCCCTACCGGAAGAGGGGGCCAATCTCAACTGTCCTTGCCCCGATTTTGCTGTCCCACAGCCCTAGGACAGTCTGACACCTCCCTTGCAGCTCCTCTGCTGCCTGCACACTCAGGAAAGGTGAGAGCAAGGCTGCTGAGCTCACCTGGAAGTGCTGCTTCTGCTGTGCTAGTGAGCATGGACCAGAGTAAACTAACATTTAATAAAGTGCCAATACAATATTCATGGTGAAGAGAAAATAACTTCCCAAAATTGCAAAGTGTTCTTTTATGCTACAGTGTTGAAAAATAGAAAATCAGTTTGCAGCCGTATAATCAAGTTGTCCTTGAGAGCACTGAGGCTGCTGGGGACACCAGCCCTGAGGAGCACCTGTTCTGATCTGGCAGACCTGGGGAACTCCCAACAGCAGGACAATTCCTGGGAGCAGGACAAGCCTATGCCATGGATTCATGCTGGGGGGCACTGCTGGACCACAACTCTGTAAGAGTTCCAACAAAAGAGACAATAAAATTTCTGTTTTGTCAAACTCTGGAGCATTGTAAAGATGTATTTAGTGCTGAGGATACAGAGAAAACAAGTTTCTATGTCACAGTCGAATGTATAAAGATAATTTGTGAAATGCAATAAAGGTTCTCAGATTAAAGTCTATGAAACACTGAATTTTGGCAAAGGAGCATCGATGTTAGAACAGAGAAGGATGGAGGAAGGGACCATGTACAGGGTGGACACTCCCTCAGAGCAGACAAGGAGAATGGAAGCAGAAAACCCCTCCTATACAAAATCTTGGTTTTGAAATACAAATAATGTTCCACCTGAAAGGATACCTCTGTGTCCCTACTGAGTACATGCAGTGCCAGAGAGCAAGTAACCGTGATATGTTAAATAGTTAAAGAGAAAAATATTTATTTTTCAGGCACATCCCAAGCAACTATGAGGTTAAAAGTACCCACAGAAATTGAAAACCTACTACAAATTTTAGGAAAATATATGGAATGAAGATAAAGCTAGGCTGCAGGATATCTTTCCCCACAAAATTCAACACTTCATTTGAAAGACCATTTCCACTGTCATTATGAGAATTGCTGTTTGAAACAACAAGAAAAAATAACAACAACAGAACCCCTGCTTGTTAAAGGTAAAATTAGGTTTGTTCTATCAAATAATCTTTGGCAACAAAAGAGTGGAGGAGGAGGAGAAAATGCCACGTTTGCTAAAAGCTTGTTTTTAACTCCTGATTTATGGAGGAAAACAACACAGAGCCGTGCACGGACGCAGAGGAAACTGTGAGCCAGACAATAGCAGAGACTGCTATTACCAGAGTCAGGGCTGGAAAACTGAGTTCTGTCAGCACAGTTTTTGTGAGTGCATATCCAAAATTATAGGTCAGAAATTACCAATACGGGCAGTGTTGGTACGACTGGACCCCAGCTATTATCTACATTTTTATTTCTAAGGCTTCCACATCAGCTTCTGCCCAAGGACTTCAAGCTGTAAGAATGAAATACAAGCAAGGGAAAAGAAATCATAACCAAATTTCTTCACAAGAAATCTTCACAAATTTCTCTGTGCAAAGCATTATCAAAGCAGACAAACACATCCATATTCAGGATGAAGCTGCAAGCTCCAGCACATGGGCTTATCTAAAGTAAAAACTGTGTGTGTGTGTCCATGTATGTTAAGCATCCTCTCACTGCTGGAAATTAAAAGGTTAAACACATCTTCCTTTCCATTGCAACCACATGGTTCCGAATATATATATATATATATTTATAGACATGGATCATTCAGTGTAGTTTCACTCTAATCCACCCCAAGGGATGTATTAACAAGAACCTGGGTTACCTTTGCCTTCAGGGGTGGGTCTTAACAAGCTCACTGGAGCAGTCCTGCAGAGNTTTTTTTTTTTTTCCCCTCTTGTTAATGCAGAGGTTCCCAAGAATTCATCAGCACAGAAATCACCTTTATTTCTTCTTTCCACCCCATGTTGGGCCACTTCCACACCACAGACCTGGTTCTTAACAAATTCCACAGCTGCTGAAATATTCAGATTGTTGGCAGTGGTAAAACAGGTCCTACTTGTCATCATTTCCACCACTGTGTAGGAGCCATTGATCAGTGTAGCGTAAATTAGCTATTTGGCAGAGGGGGAAAAATTTCTAAAAACCTAAAGTCTCGAAATACCATTGCCTGCCAAATTCCTTTAGGAATTTCCCTGTAACATGAATCATAACCTTAGCTGGAAAATAAACACATTAGCATTCTTAACTTAATTTTTTTTCTCCTCAATCTCTTCCTCTCTGGTCTCTGTTAAAATTTATTTTGGTCATGTTAAAATTTAGTTTTGGTCCTGTTTCTATATTTCAAAGCACTGTAGCCTCTGCACTCCTGTCCTTCAAAAAATTCTTTAAAATCTGCATTTTTTGCAAGCATTGGAGTAGCAGCAGTAGAAAAGCATATCCTGATGGAACAAAGTATTCTACACAAAGTGCCTCATTTTCCTGATATCTTTTGCCTAATGTGAGACGGTGTGTTCTTTAGCCAGAACACTTTTGGTCTTGGATTCTCCCATGAACTGCAAAAAAAAAAAAAAATTATTTTTAAAGCTATGAATCAGAGTAGGGATCTAGACAGGAGATGGCAGGTTGTTTAACACCTCTCAGTGTAAAAAAACATTTAGGCTGTGACTGGTCAGGTCTGGGACATTTCCGTGGTCAGCATCTTACCACAGGCTCCTGCAGAAGCAGAGGCTCAGTAAGATGTTGGCCATAGTGTGAAAGATATGGGTCTTTCTCAGCCCATCAAAATCAGATCAACTGCACAGCTGCCCTGCTTTGCCACAGCACTGACACTGCTGCCCATGGCACAAGTTTAATTGTCTCTCTTACAGAGTCATTTAGGTTAGAAAAGACCTGTAAGGTCACTGAGTCCAGCTGCTAACTCAGCACTGCCAAGTCCACCACTGAACCATGTCCCTAAGTGCCACATCTACAGAGCTTTTAAATACATCCAGGGATGGTGACTCCACCACTTCCCAGTTCCAATGCTTGTCAACACTTTCTGTGAAGAAATTTTTCCCAATATCAAATCAAAACATCCCCTGGCACAACTTGAGGATATTTCCTCTCATCCTGCCACTTGTTACCTGGGAGAGGAGACCAACTCACACCTGGCTACAACCTCCTTTCAAGGAATTGTAAAGAGCAACGAGGTCTCCCCTGATCCTCCTTTTCTTTAGGCTAAACACCCCCAGCTCCCTCAGCTGCTCCTCACAGGACTTGTGTTCCAGATCCTTCACCAACTCCATTGCCCTTCTCTGGACACACACCAGCTCCTCAAATTTGTAATTTACATCCATAATTGGATGTACTGTTGCACATGGAGTCCCCCTACCGGAAGAGGGGGCCAATCTCAACTGTCCTTGCCCCGATTTTGCTGTCCCACAGCCCTAGGACAGTCTGACACCTCCCTTGCAGCTCCTCTGCTGCCTGCACACTCAGGAAAGGTGAGAGCAAGGCTGCTGAGCTCACCTGGAAGTGCTGCTTCTGCTGTGCTAGTGAGCATGGACCAGAGTAAACTAACATTTAATAAAGTGCCAATACAATATTCATGGTGAAGAGAAAATAACTTCCCAAAATTGCAAAGTGTTCTTTTATGCTACAGTGTTGAAAAATAGAAAATCAGTTTGCAGCCGTATAATCAAGTTGTCCTTGAGAGCACTGAGGCTGCTGGGGACACCAGCCCTGAGGAGCACCTGTTCTGATCTGGCAGACCTGGGGAACTCCCAACAGCAGGACAATTCCTGGGAGCAGGACAAGCCTATGCCATGGATTCATGCTGGGGGGCACTGCTGGACCACAACTCTGTAAGAGTTCCAACAAAAGAGACAATAAAATTTCTGTTTTGTCAAACTCTGGAGCATTGTAAAGATGTATTTAGTGCTGAGGATACAGAGAAAACAAGTTTCTATGTCACAGTCGAATGTATAAAGATAATTTGTGAAATGCAATAAAGGTTCTCAGATTAAAGTCTATGAAACACTGAATTTTGGCAAAGGAGCATCGATGTTAGAACAGAGAAGGATGGAGGAAGGGACCATGTACAGGGTGGACACTCCCTCAGAGCAGACAAGGAGAATGGAAGCAGAAAACCCCTCCTATACAAAATCTTGGTTTTGAAATACAAATAATGTTCCACCTGAAAGGATACCTCTGTGTCCCTACTGAGTACATGCAGTGCCAGAGAGCAAGTAACCGTGATATGTTAAATAGTTAAAGAGAAAAATATTTATTTTTCAGGCACATCCCAAGCAACTATGAGGTTAAAAGTACCCACAGAAATTGAAAACCTACTACAAATTTTAGGAAAATATATGGAATGAAGATAAAGCTAGGCTGCAGGATATCTTTCCCCACAAAATTCAACACTTCATTTGAAAGACCATTTCCACTGTCATTATGAGAATTGCTGTTTGAAACAACAAGAAAAAATAACAACAACAGAACCCCTGCTTGTTAAAGGTAAAATTAGGTTTGTTCTATCAAATAATCTTTGGCAACAAAAGAGTGGAGGAGGAGGAGAAAATGCCACGTTTGCTAAAAGCTTGTTTTTAACTCCTGATTTATGGAGGAAAACAACACAGAGCCGTGCACGGACGCAGAGGAAACTGTGAGCCAGACAATAGCAGAGACTGCTATTACCAGAGTCAGGGCTGGAAAACTGAGTTCTGTCAGCACAGTTTTTGTGAGTGCATATCCAAAATTATAGGTCAGAAATTACCAATACGGGCAGTGTTGGTACGACTGGACCCCAGCTATTATCTACATTTTTATTTCTAAGGCTTCCACATCAGCTTCTGCCCAAGGACTTCAAGCTGTAAGAATGAAATACAAGCAAGGGAAAAGAAATCATAACCAAATTTCTTCACAAGAAATCTTCACAAATTTCTCTGTGCAAAGCATTATCAAAGCAGACAAACACATCCATATTCAGGATGAAGCTGCAAGCTCCAGCACATGGGCTTATCTAAAGTAAAAACTGTGTGTGTGTGTCCATGTATGTTAAGCATCCTCTCACTGCTGGAAATTAAAAGGTTAAACACATCTTCCTTTCCATTGCAACCACATGGTTCCGAATATATATATATATATATTTATAGACATGGATCATTCAGTGTAGTTTCACTCTAATCCACCCCAAGGGATGTATTAACAAGAACCTGGGTTACCTTTGCCTTCAGGGGTGGGTCTTAACAAGCTCACTGGAGCAGTCCTGCAGAGAGCTGGGG
Organism: Neodrepanis coruscans; assembly: GCA_013400695.1. Taxonomy (NCBI): domain Eukaryota; kingdom Metazoa; phylum Chordata; class Aves; order Passeriformes; family Philepittidae; genus Neodrepanis; species Neodrepanis coruscans. The sequence goes on along the minus strand of VYZS01020067.1, from coordinate 22,034 downwards.
AGCTTGCTAGCCTGCAGCTTCTGCTGGTCAGCACAGTTTGCTGCCTGGCCCACTCTTATTTTGCAGGGGAAACACACACAAACAGAGGCCACTCTTGGCAGACTCATGACAAGGAGAAAATTCAATAGCAGGACCACTGTGGGTCCCCAAGAGTCGCCTGGAAAAGCCAAGATCCGTAGTTTGGTTTCCCCAAACTCCTGCACTGCTGCTGGAGCACCGTGGTGATGGGGAACACAAGAGGTGCTTTTCCGTGGCAGCAGCTGCCGAGAGAGCTGCTCAGTGAACAGATTCTCATATGGTATCCTGACACGTTAACCAGGAGCTGAACTGGAAAACTTGAACCCGGGAGTGCAGAGTAGGTGGCAAGGACGGAGCTGGGTTCAAATACAGGTTAGGTCTCAGCCTGGAGCTGGCAGCTCTCCTCTGGGCACTGAGGTGACAGCTAAGCAGGACTCGTGACCGAGCTGGGCTCAACCAGCTGCTTTAGTGTGGGGGGGAGGATGTCTCAGTATTATTTGAAGTTATACTTCAGTTCTCACACAGTACTGTTATTAAAATTTTAACATAGTTAAATCCCAAGGAATCCAGCAGCTTTACAGGCTGTCCAAATAGTTAAGGTATATATCCCTTTTGCTTTTTGTATTCCTTCAAGCTCATTGATAGCACATGTATACAAACACATTTTTAGTGTATTTTCCTTGCCCTCCTTTTGATGGGAGGACAGAAGATAAATGGAATTAAACAAGATGTAGTCTGTCCTGCTCACTGATGTTTACACAGATCATCAAGTAGAAGTGTTGGCTCTTATTTTATAGCACCAGTGTGTGATAATTGCAGTGTGGTGCAGAGCTGTAGAATAGCTTCTGTGGAGTACACAATGAACAACGTGGCTTCTCAGCTGTGCATGGGAATCACATGTTCCTACATTGCAACACGCCACAAACAGAGGCCGATTAACAAGTATAAATGGGAGAGGAGTGGCTGGAGGGCAGCCCTGCAGAAAGGGGCCTGGGGGTGCTGACTGGCAGCAGCTCATGGTGAGTCTTCAGCGTGCAGAAGGGAAAACCCATCCCCAAGTGCATCAGACATGGCATAACCAGATGGTCAACAGTGATTATTATCCCACTGTACTCACTATCGGACCCACGATTTAAGAAGGCTGTTGAAGTCCTTGAGTGTGTCCAGAGGAGGGCAACAAAGCTGTTGAAAAGGATGGAAGGAATATCCTGTGAGGAGTCTCTGCCGACTCTGGGTTTGTCTCCTTTGGAAAACAAGGAGCCTGAGAGGCGACCTCATTGCTCTCTGCAGCTTCCTGAGGAGGGGCTGTGGAGAGGGAGCTCTTCTCCCTGGGATCCAGTGGCAGGATGCATGAGAACAATTCAAAGCTGCAATATCAGGAGATGTTTAGACTGGACATTAGGAAGTGTTTCTTTACCAAGAGGGTGGTCAAACATTGGAACACACATCCTGAAGAGGTGGTTGATGCCCCAAGCCTGTCATTGCTTAAGAGACACTTGGACTATATGCCCTTAACAATATGATTTAACTTTTGGTCAGCCCTGAACTAGTGATGTAGTTGGACTGGATGATCCTTGTAGGTACCCTCCAAATGGTCTATCCTATCCATCCTATCCTATCCTATCCTATCCATCTCCTATCCTATCCTATCCTATCCTATCCTATCCTATCCTATCCTATCCTATCCTATCGTATCTCCTATCCTATCGTATCTCCTATCCTATCCTATCCTATCCATCTCCTATCCTATCCTATCCTATCCTATCCATCCTATTCTGTATAAGCTTGAGGAGCAAGGTGGGAGCTTGCAGCACCAGAGCAAGGTGGGAGCAGAGCAGCACCAGAGACACCACCAGCAGCTCCCAGCCCTGTTCCTGGCTGGCCCTGTCCCTGCTTTATGGGATCAACGTTGCAGAGATCTGTGCCAAAAGCACAGCAGGGCCCAGGCTGGCCTGCACCTCCCAGCCGCTCCCTCCCTCCTTCTGCTGCAAAATCAGCTTCAGAGGATGGGAGCACTTTTCTCTGTCTCTGTTAAATGCTGCTTTGCCAGCTGCATTCAACACTGTATTCGTCGTGGAAATCTCAAAAATAAAGATGCATAAAGGAGGATGCTGCCCATGAGGGAGCAGCTCCTATGGCACTTGGCAGGACCAGTACGACCAGGAGAGCCCTGGCCCATGGGGTCCCTGGGGTGAGAGCTGTGAGTTTGGTACTGGGCTTCCCGGCCCATACAAGTCAGGTCATGGCAATATAGAGATACAACACAGCAACAGTGCAGGTTTCCTGAGGGCAGGGTGGAACCCTCGTTTATTTTTGATCAGCTGCAGCGACCCCAAGAGGGATTAGACAACCACGAGGGAGGCACAGGTGTGGCAGAGGAGAGGGAAGGGACCCCTTCTTGCCTGAACCTGCTCTGTCCTGGGAGCTGCCTGCCCTAACACGGGGAATGGATGTCAGCAAAACCCTTCCAACACCCCAGAGAAGCCTATTCACACACCCTTGTTTTGTAGTTTCTGAAAAGCTCCCCCTTTAGCCTCTACTCTCCAAAAGTTCCAGTTGCAGCTGAAACTCCCTCTGCTCTGGCAGTTGCAGCCTTGAAAATGGCCTTCCAAAGACACGTGTGGTGCTGGTGGGTCATAGGAGAAGTATAACCAGTCCATGACAAGCCTAAACGTGACTTTTTGCCCTGTGGAGCCATAGTCCACAGCAGAGACACATTTTCCCACAGCATTTCCTGCTGCCAGTGGCTCCTGGCAGCAGCTCTCCAGTAAAGTGTGAGGGGGTGGTCCTGCCCCAGAGGCCCCTCCAAACTCCATTTCTAGGGGCAGGGATTCAAGCTGTCCAGACTTAAGCTGCCAGAGCTTTCCTTTTCTGTGCTGCTCTGCACAGCCTCAAGCCAACGGCAGCACAACCCTTCCCCACTCAGCATCTCTTATCTTCCAGAGCAGCAGCTGGACATTTCCTGTCAAACCCATTATGAGGGGTCATTTCCCAAAGAAGTTAATTCCTGCCCTGGAAGGAGGACGTGAGGGGCTGGGAGTACATGTGGAGAGTGTCACGCAGTGAGGGGGCACCACAGAACCTGCTTCCCGGGCGTGTGATGCTCCTGGAGCCAAAGTTAAGTCATAAAAAACATTCCCCAAAAATAATGATCTGCCAGCTGTATGCCAAACCACCAGCAGCTGTTGGAGCACCTTTCAAGGCAGGTGCCTTGAAGTCAATGTGATTTAATCTAAACGTGAAAGTCTCAATTATATCAGTGTTCTGGGGTTACACAGAGTCTCAGCTTTGCAATGGCAGCCTAGATGCTACATACAGTTAACACATTTCAATCACAAGTTAATTTATTGAAATACATTCTTACCTTAAAAGTATTTGAAATTCTGTGGTAAGATGGAAAATTTGGGCCAGGGGAACAAGTATAACCACTTGAGGTAGAATAACCAGTGTAGCACAACTTCTGAAGTGACACCTTTGACAGATTAATCATAAATCTGATTAAAATGACTCAAATGTTCTCTTAGTGGTCGATTTTTGATATAGAAGATTTTGCTTTAAAATGCCTGCAAACCACTTTCAACTGACAGATGAAACTGAGCACGTGCTTAGAGACAAACTGTAGCTCATGAAGAAAAACAGCTTCTGGTTTAATGGAGCTTTGCTTTGTCTCAGCAGTTTATTATCAGAACTTGTTTCCTGCAGCCTTTGTAAACTCAGTTAAAACATCTGCAGACTCTAAGGCAACCTATGGGACACTCAAATGCGTAAGGATAACAAATAATTTAAACTTCATTTAAAACTAACACCCCCCACCCCCAGAACCTCACCTTGATTCAGCTCCTTGTCTAAGTCGTTGCAGGGCTTCTCCCCTCTTTTCCATTATTGAGAAAACCCTTAACAGCATCAGTATTTTTTACCTGGAAAACCACAAAGCCTATGGTTGCCAGCTGGGATGGCTTTTTGGATACTCAAAAACACGTTCCCATCTGACACTGGCAACCATTGCTACACCAGAGCTGTGGATCAGTTCAGAACTGCCAGTTTTCCTCTGTGTTAATTCAATTCCCTCATCCTTATCCCACATGCAGGTTGATGAGAAACCCAGAAACCTTCAAAAACATTGCAGGATGTGGAGTCACTGCAGCTCTTACAGTGAAATAAATGGACAAACAAATCTCTTGTAAGGATGAAACTCTACAAATAGTCCCAGTGCAGCAGGTGGATAAATCATCTGGCCACCAGAAAAATGGACTGAACACATGGAAAATGAAACTCGAAACTGCACTTGTAAATACACATGAAAAATGAACATTAAAACTGCACTTGTAAATACACAGTCGTTGTTTTGAAAGGAAGAAGTGTCTTTGGTCAGTGGGAAATGCTTCCTTTTACTAGTAGCGTTTTCCTTAAGGTTTAAAATGTTGTGTCCTCCCATCATCTCAGATTTGAAGTGTCAGTCCATAACCCTCTGTCAGTGCAAATATGTTTTGTTTTCTCTTCAGCTGTGGGGAGGCCTCTCCCCTCCCTTCTACTTTCAAGTACCACAGCTCTCAGTGCTGGGAGGCCTTTGCCCACCACCACACACCCCTTCCCCTGAGCACAAAGGACAGCAGGTACTTTTCTGTGTATCAAAGATCTGCTTTTAGGCACAGACCTTGAATCCAGTCCAGTAGCCAGCATAACAGCCAGTCTTTTCCAGACGTACTTGTATCACCTCTTCATTTTAAAACATTGGTTTAGTTGTGAAAAGACAGAAATACAGACTCTTTCCAACTGAGTAGCAGCAACACTGAAAAACTGCAGGTTTTCAATCCAGGGCACAAGTTTTGTATTTCAGAGCAGAAACTGTATAACCATCTGTTAAACAGACACATGTGAGAGAAGCTGTGATACAGAACTCACACCCAAAAACACGGGTTCCAGGTGGAAATCTAAAGTGGGCCCCAAAATGATTTCTAATGGCAAGATCTTTGAATGAGACTTATTCACAGAGAGAAAAAGCCATGTGACAGTAGTAGGGGCAATGAGGAGCCTTAAAGACAGCAAGGCAGGCTGGAATACATCTACCAAAAGATATCTAAAATTAGTTCAAAGCATCCTTCAGCTGAGCAGTGAGCTGTCAGAGCTCTGCAGAAGCAGTGAGGAGGCACAGCAGAAAGCCACTCTTGCAGGAAGTCAGGAAACCAACAGGAACTATAAAAATTTGAGAATACTCATCCATGAGGACAAATGGTTAAATGACAAAGTAATTCCTAAGGATGGAAATTTTATTCAATTAGAAGAGTCTTCAGTGATCACTGGCAAAGTTATCTACATACATCCAACTCAAAAGTGAGGTTGGTTTTTTTTGGATAACTCCCTTGTTTTGTGGTATGCAGTTCCAGCTCCTACCTTACCTGCCTCTCTAGTAAGGCAAGTGAGATTCTGTTATTACAGACTCCATGACAGATGAATAAAGGTTCTTTCTTCGACTAAATACTGCTTTTAGGATAGAACAGATATAGCTCCTTGGGTCTGTAAGAAATGAAGCACCACTTTAAGTTATTATACACCAGGAAAATGAACAAACTCTGTTCTACTCTGACTTGGAACAAATCAATCCAACAGAATAAATAAATAAGGGTTTGTTTGGGTTTTTAAGTAAGCAGCAGGTGTGTATGTGTGTGTGTGTAAGCAAGATCACATATGGAGATAGTCAAGTAAGTGTGACCACAAGAGACCTGGCCAATGGCTACAGTGAAGAGGAATGAAGTTTAAGATTATACAACATCCAGTTTAAGATTTTTTTTAATCCAGTTTATTAAATATTGCTTTTTGGGGACATGTTTACAACAAGCCCAAATAAATTGTTTAAGGATTCAAAGCAGTCATATTAAAATACAGCTTCAATATAAAGTTTGTCACAGTTTTACAGTATTCAAAAATGACAGACCTGCCTTAAAAAAAGACTATTACACCAAAACATAAGAAAAAACAGAAAAACAAACAAGTTTGGCATTTTCATAATCTTTATAGTATAAAACAGAATATTAAATCTATTACCAGCAAGCTGATACTTCAATCTATTACCTAGTCTGAAGTGTCTCCCATTAAAACACACTATACAACAGCACTATACAAAAGTCGTGGTGATACTCATGTGATGAAAGTGCATCCCTGAAAGTTTGCCAGTTTATATTTAGCTCTTAGAAAAAAAGGTAAAATTAAAACGTCCTCTTTTAACCGAAGGCTTTATTTTTGTGGTTTTTTTTTAATATATTTTTTTTTTTTGTGGGTTTGTTTTTTTTTTGTTTTGTTTTTTTTTGCTGTTTTGTCTCACTTTCAGCCTTCTTTTAAAAGTGTCTAGGGACGCCCCCCAGGGGGCAGCGTAAGATTAACCATCAAATCACGAACGGCTGCAAATATTGTGCATTCACCTGGAACAGGGAAAAGAGACAGGTTAGCACCGCGCCCCGGACAGCCCTTCCTCACTCTGGAACAGGGAAAAGAGGTTAGCACCACACCCCAACAGCCCTTCCTCATTCCAACACCCACCCCAAGACCCCCAGGGGCTGAGGGTGCACAACACACGGCGGCTGCAACTTCCCAAATCCCAGCGACCTCCAAGGACGTCGGGATTTGTAGTAGTTATCAGCCAAAGTAGCTCTGGCTTTCCCAGCGGGAGAACATTTCACGTTGGTCATGAAATTGCAAGAAGCTCTTAACTTTCAGTTGCTCATGAATGTTGCATTGAATCTACATTAGAATTTATCACAGTCCGAATTTTTCTGTGTGTTGTTAATTGAACGCACCACATCTTGCAAAGAAAATAACTGAACCTTTTCAAGTCTTATTTCTATTGGTTATGAGCAGAAAATAAACATTTCAAAAGGCTCAAGTCTTAAACAGCTGGAAGATGTTTTCTGTCCTAAGCCTAGTCTTGGAAATCTAATTCCAAGACTGGGCAAAAGTCAGAAATCTCTTGCTTTCAACCAAATTGCTCTGGCTCTACCCTTGACATCTAAACTGCAAAATTAAAATACAGAGCAAGTGGACTGTTGTTTCCAACAGCTGAGATCTAATGCAGAGAGGAAAAACCAGCCACAGCTACCTTGACTTTTGAATACCAGCACTTTTTGACAAAAACACACACACTCTGCACAGCTGAAAGAAGTTAAAACTGACAGAAGCAAAAGGGTTTAATTAGAACAACAAAAGGTGGAGTATCAGGCAGCTGTGATTTTCATCTACTGTTTCCTGGTAAGAGAATACAATTAATAGCCACTATCATACCCTGGTCACTGTGGGCTGAGTTTTTCCTGCATAATTCAAGAAATATCAATTAGAAGAAATTGAATTTTGCTGCTGAAGGAGCAACAGTGTGAGCAGAGATAAGAGCAAGGCCTGTTGGGATGCATTGATCTTAACTGCCAAACTAGGGATTCCCAAGATTATTTTGGGCAAGTCATTATCATATCAAAGCTACAAATCTGGGCTAAATACCATCCACTGCATCACTGAAAATCAGATACTGAAAAATGTTTAGTCGTGAAGTGCTTTAAGAAACATCACGAGTCCCTTGAGCTCCTTTCTAAAGGTCACCTCCAGTATCTGTAGGGACTTTCATTTCCTTACCACAGACTGATGTCCACTACATACTGCAGGTTGTAAGACTTACAGCTCAAATTTAAACCTATTATACCAGGGCATTGATTCCATCTCAGTTCATACAATTATTTCCCCAAAGTACTTTTTCCCATGGAAGCACAGATAAAGTACTCAGAAGGAGTCAACATTTTACTGTTAAACACAGCAGAATGTGTTTGCCCACAGATCTGAAAAGAAAACTCTTCCAAAAGAACTTACTTTTCAGGCACTACCATTTTATTAAGAGGAAAATTAAGCTGAATACAAAATACTTTCTCACAAAGAGAGAAAGGTAAAAAAGATACAGCCAGAACGAGGCAACACTGATTCCAGGTTACAACAAAAGTGCCAATAATATCGCACGTGCATTATGGGAGGTATGATGGGAGGCCCTGCTCCTTCCTGACTCAAACAGTGAAAAATTCCCTTAACCAAGCAGATTGCAATTAGTGCAGCAGAAGAGCTAGCAGGTAGGAAAATCCTGGGTCAGTGCAGTAGCATCAGAAGAGAAAGGACAGGCATCTGGGATCTCACACGTACTGCTGTCGTGAAAGAAGTCTCCCAGCTATCTACTTTCATCTCTTGGCTCTCCTATCACCTTTCAAAGATGAATAAAAAAAGGTACCTTGTTCTCTTTTATCAGATATAATAATGTCTGTTTTGACAATAAGAACACAGCAAATTGCATTTCAAGTGTCCTCAGGGAAGATCCTACTTTGGCTGGGCAGTGGTGGAAATAAATAAAGAAGTAAATCAAGGGACTCATTTGTTCTTTTAGAAGTCAGAGAAAGGACAACTAGAAGTATCCTCTGCTCAACCAGCTATATTCTTTGCCTGGATAAGATCCTGCCTGGGGCCATAAGCTCTTTTCCTATGCATTTTTCCCCCCGTCATACACTGCTCCCTCTACAGAGTTCCCAAACTGCTTCAGAACTTGCGTGACAAAACAAAAATTGTCCATTCTGATCTATGTAATGGTCATCAGAAAACATCTCACCTTGGATCTCAAGAGCAGCTTTGACAGTTACACGCTATGCAGCAGAATTTTGTGGAGGATTTACTTTAAAACATAACTTAGTGCCATAACAAACAGCAAAGCAAGTATCTACCCTTCCCCATACCAGGGGAACTCAGTGGGGAAGCACCTTCCAAAAGCAACACCTGAAGTTTAGTCAACATATCTTGAAATAAAAGTGCTACACAAAAAACAGCTCTGTACCACATACAGAACTCCTACAGGAAACTCCACATGCCCTCCAGGCTATTTTCTCTCCTATTTACCTACACTATTACTATGTGATAAACAGAAAATGCATGTTAATTTAAATCCCATCACAATTTTCAGAAATGTATGCATACCCACACCAATTAAAGATAAACATTACTCATGTACTAGCAACTGAAATAATCCATCAAGCAGAATTAAAATTACCACATAACAACAAGATGAATAATTATACAGAACAGAAGTAAGAGTCAACTTCTGGATTCACAACTTCAGTCTATTCACTGGGTTGTTGGAAAAATTTTGTTCTTCAGCAGAACTGAAAGTTACTGTTCTTATGAGCCATCTGTATCAGGACCCCAAACCACTGCTTACAGACAACATGCTGCCCAAAGAACCTGCTACTGTTGTTCAATGTTTCAGATACTTAAAAAAAACCCTAAAAAAGCATGACAAACAACAGGGAGAGCAAAGCACAATGCTGCTCACAGTGCACTACCTACAGGCCAATGAACACCCAGAACAACCTATCTCAAACACTTCACAGCACGTCTGGTGGACAGAACTGTATGCACCTCTGTCAGTGGACACACTGACAAAGGAGTATACAAATCACTCCAAGTACTTTTTAATGATTCACAGCACGTGGACAAGTTCTGATAACTATTTTAACATTCCCTTACATTCTACTGTTAAGATGAGTAACTTCATAATTAACCATGAAAACTGACACTTGGCCATAGCAGATTTCTTGTGACTCACTCTGGGCCCATTTGTTAAAAAGTGTGACTCCTACTGAGCAGCAAGAGTTGGGCCAACAAGAGGTGCATTCTATCACTTGGGCAGAACAGCAAAACCCAGCCTGAATCATCTGTGCAACCTTCTGCTGTGTTGCCAGTACTTGCTATTAAATTATGTATTGTATTGCCTGTCACATCAGGAATTTGTAATTACTAAAGAAGTAAGATAGAAACCAAGAATTCAGACTTAAAGAGAGGTTTAGTTTTACACTGGAGATTTGTCACAGATGTCTGGGTGAAGAGAATATATCTACTGGACATGTACAGTACCTGGTCGTGGTGAATTCAGTTCAGCAAACCTCTTTAGAATATTGCTAACCATCATTGGAGCAGCAACAGAAGAGTTCTGCTGCCTGGGAATGTCAGCCTGTTGCGTTGTACCCGATGCCATATCATAAATAATTGGGACAATAATACTAACAGCTTCCTGTGGGACTGTTGTTTTCTGTGTTAGCTGGAGCTGTGGGGAAAAAAACCAAAAACTGTGTTAACTTGAATGACCACTTATTTCAGTGCAACTTTTGACACAGTTAAACATTCCAGGCCTACAGACAGCATGTACTTCCACCCCTCAGTTTTCAGACATCAATTCTGTAACAGAGAAGTTACCAGTCAGGTGGAGACTGTTTTCTTCTCAAAAGCACCCTACAGTGAGCATTGCCTCAGAGACAACACTGATATAGATCTGTTCTAAACATCTCATTCCTGCTCTCCTGCACAGCACCACTAATGCGCACAGCACTTAATCTAGGTGGTTAGTGCCTCACACAACAACAAAACACCCAGAAACTAAGCACTTGAAGATGCAGCCTAGAGGGAGCTGAACTTTATATATTGTCAACAACTCTCTAAGAACACAAAACATGAAGAGCTGCTGTGCTTTTACAGGAAGGAGAATAGGAACACAAACCTAACTCATTACAAAAGAGATGTGCACAAACCCAGGCTTCCAAACGGCAGAACACTCTGAGCTATTACAGCTGTCAGATACAGTAGGCTTGTGTTTTGCTACTAACCCGTGATGATTTCAGAGCCATGCAGCTCCACAGAATTTTAATGCAGGTAGCTCTACTTACAAAAAACAACATTTTGGATTTCAGCACAACAGCAGGTGTTCCTGGAGGTGCAATTGGTGGAGCACTGGGAGGAATTGTTAAACAAAACTGCACGTTCCATTTCAGCTGACTTGCCTGGTCAGGGAACTGTTCAGAAAGAGAGGTACAGGGAAAGAACAGCAAAGGTCTCATGTCAGTGACATACATGGCTACAAACCAGGGAAGCATTAGAAAGTAAAATGTCCTTCTTTAGCTAAATTTGTGGATGTTGCCAGGTTTAGTGAAGTCAGAATAACTCTGAAAGAACTGAGCATGGGGTAAACAAGAATACAGTCAGTAAGATTCCAGTCAGCCCATGCATGTGCCTGTTGTGCAGTAACGTGCCTGCAGTTTCTTAAAATCATCAGTGTAAAGGAGTAAATTTGGGACTTGCTAGAAGAGCTGGTACTAAAATGAAAACTTCTTTATTAACATTAAATAAGAAATCTATAAAATAAGAGTAATTTATGTGTTTGTAGACAAAGACACAACGTATGTTTTTTTAAAAATTAACCAAAATTGGGTAAACTAAATAAATAGAACAGTTGACTTACCAGCTCCAGTTTCATGATGTGTACACAGTCCCTCAGGATATGTGTGGGAGCCCCTAGTAATTTTGTGAAGGCTATCAGGGTGTTTGCTTTAAAAGGTGGTCCTGCAACCTAAAGAAAGACACTGTTTAGTAGTGCCTATATAGATAATATCTATATCATTTAATATGTAACCAGCACCAAAAGCTGCCAATTTTATATCCTGCAGCCCCTACACATGCCAATGATGAGCAGTACACCACTGAAAACACAACTAGAGATTAAAAGCAATGCACAAAAATTTAAACAGTCGTGATTTGAGTACATACCCTTGTTTCAAAGAACTTCTCCAACACTTGCAATTCCTCCGATTTCCACTGTCCTGTATTTTCAGGTGTTACTTTCAGTTGCAAGGTCTGGTTGGTTTTAGGATTGAGAGCAACCCTGCACTTCAGTGCCTCTGTCTTAAACATAATTACACCTGGTTCATTGGAGTTTATTAACTGTAGCTGCATAAAAAGAGGAATCACAGTCAATTAGTCACTCATTAAACAGCATGGACTCACAACACACACACTCTCTCACTCCCTCCCCAGAGTGCCTCTCTTTCCACAAAGAAACACATGATGTTTGTATACAGGTAAAACTGCCTTGAGACTTAAGTTTATGCAAGCTTTGGCTTCTTTCTCTGTCACTGAATCCAAGCCAAAGAAGTGAAGAGGCACACATTGTCTGTCCCAAATCCTAAAGCAACATTCCCAACCCAATAGTTCTGTTAATGTCAACTAGTAACTAATATCTTGGGCAATCCTGCCAAGTAGTGGCATCCACACTAACCCTGTGGTTCTAGTTAACTCCCAACGGACATGCTAAACTCACACAAGCCATGGTATCTGAAAATCTGCTCACAGTCTTGCCATCGTATCAGTTATCAAATTCTATCTGACCAAACTGTTTTCCCACTTCTCTTTTGTGTGGAGAGAAAGCAGAAATAAATGATTGTTTCTAAATTTTGACACTTTGGATGGCAAAATTCAGAAGTATAGCACAAGAATAACAGCACAGAGTTATCATATTAAAAGCATTTCAGTTTGTGCCTGATTTGAAAGACAAGGAATAGAGCAGCATGAAAACAAAGAGGTGTGAAGTCATACTCATAGGTGTAGCATTAAACTTAAACCATACCGTTTCCTGCTGAATGATCCTTTGAAGATGCCTCCTCATAATAACTGATCCAAGGAATCGCTCAAGAGGGGAGCAAAGATAGCTGCCAGCTAATCCTGGCACAAGCCCAGGGGTAGGAGAGGGCAACAGCAGAATATTCAAGGCACTGTGGGTGAGGATTGTAGGAATGGATGCAGCCCAAGAGCGCTGAGGTAGTTTCCGAGGTGGAGGCATGCTAGTTGGCATGGCTTGGGAACCTGCTGGGGCAGAAGAAGTACTTGCAGTAAGGAAGGATTTAAGCTGAAACACAAGGTATCTGTTCACTTTAATTGTTGTCACTATACACCAATGAGTTATCAGGGCCAAAGCTTAATCCTTACTTAAGAATTTGGCTGCCTAGTGATAGGCATCAGATAGACAAAGAATTAGTTTCGACCCTCCACCCATGCAAGGAGTCTCAGTAACATGAAAGTCCTGCTGCCCTTTCCTCTCTCTGCAGCATGCCAGCAGACAGCAGGTTTGCACAACAAATTCAATGAGACGTGAAGATAGCTAAATTGGTCGTGCAAGAGCAGAATTACAAATCTATGATGTGAAAAGTTAGTATTTGGGTTGGGAGACATGTCTATCATTGCTTTCACTCTGAAGATCTTTCTTTCAGTCCCAGAGTTCAAAAGTTTCAGACTGATTTCTGCACTGCAACAAGAGGAATCAATGCTGCTGACTTTTGTCCTGTATGATTTAGCTCATTTTCCAATTTGCTATAGAAGATTTGAACTAGGACAGAAAAAAGGCTTAATTTCCCTAGATATTTTACTGCACAAGAGCAGTAAGGACTGCTAGGCTGACACGCAAAACTACCAAAAGGAACAGAACTAGAAATGTTAAACATGAGTGTTTCACAGTTACAATGTTAATAAAGAAGCCTACTTGTTCCAGCTCGTGGGGAATGAGAGGCATCAGGGACAGGTGAATGAAGGGAAGGGTTGGCTGGTGACATTCCAGGCATCCGTGCTGCTGGTGATGGACCAGAGACCTGGGGAGATCCTGGCCAATTCCCTGCACGCTGACTGGGTGACATCATGGTGTATGGTGAGCTTGGGTCTATGGTACCTACAGATGTTACAAGACCATTATTATTTCTTTAAAAAGTGAAAGGCTTACCAAGATCTGTAAAGCATGAAACTGCTTGCAAGCTTTTAGGCTACATTTTGCAACCATACAAAACACATTAGTGGGGGAAAGGGAGTAAAAATCAATTCAGAGGTTTTCAGGTTGTATTTTTAAAAATGTAAAGTACAATTGAATGTTAAGGAAAATTGTCATGTTCAACACAAAACAGGTTCTAAACTAAAAGGAGCTTTTGCTTACAGACTTGAGTATCTACTGCCCCTTAGCAAATGGAAGCCTCAGTTAAGACTGTTCCTCCTCTATTCATTACCTTGCAGTTATCTCTGCAAAGGTATCCTTGGTTTTGAACTCTGAGCAGAACAAGCTCCTCAAACACTCTGTTGTACATTTATCCCACTTGGTTTATCTTAAAGGTTACACTGGTGTGCGAAAATTACCATCTGAACTGTTCATTTATTGTGATCTATAGAACAGCTTCCAGTGCACTGTGATTACACAAACAATTGTTTTGGCAGCTTTCCAAATATCCAACTTAATTAATAAAGGAAACAACCGAAAGGCATGTTGCTCCCATATCTGTATGTCAAACCAGCCAGACTTTGACTGTTTTCAAATTGCAAGTATTTGAATTTCCAGTTATTTTTCCAGGAAATGCAAGCAGTGAAAATCCATTAACTAATCTAACAAGAGACAATGCTCATTAAAAGCTGCATCCACTGTTCTGCTAAAAGACTACATGGAATTTCCCCACATTAGTAAGCACAAAAGAGTGACTGATAAGTCAATTTTTAACACGTTAGAACACCTCAACATGCCATGCAGGTTCTTTTGACTGCTGTTAAGTTACACCCACATATATGAAAACAGCTACTTGAGCCACCAACTACAGAACATGATTTTTTCTCAATTAATTTAGGTCTGTTCCAGAAGACCTAATTTCAAGAAGCAAATCTGCCCTCCCTGTGCATGTACACCTGCCAGTAAAGAACTCACCATGCGGGCTGGCAAAGTTAGCTGTTTGTCCCATTGTGATTCCAAGCGAGGAAGGTGAAGGAGTTGGACCAAAGGATGCTGGTGATGGTGCTCTTAAAGCCCCGCTAGGTGAGCTTGCAGCATGCAAATTTCCTAATCAAAGACAGCACATCACTTGATATACACATTTCTCATCTTCCTAATTTTTTTTATATCAACTGCTACAGCTATCTCCTTTCTATGGAGACAGCAAAAAAATTCACGAGAATCTGTTTTTGCACTCGAAGGCTTTATTTTGCACATGCATGAGTGTTGTATATTTCAGATTGATTTACCACACAAAGGAAGCTTCCCAAGATATTTGGCTTGAAGAATGGCATTTCCCCCCTGCCCAGGCCTTCCCTAAATTTAAGTATTTTCAGCTGTTGCGCTACAACAGCTGGGAGCAGAAAGCAGAGCTTTGGTGATGGAAAGCTTTCCTGAAGAAACAGAAAATTAATAGGTTTTTGTCTTGGCAACTTCTAAGCCATAAGAACAAAACAGTCCCAAATATTACACACCTAAAGATGACAGTTCCACTTCATGGGTTTTTTTTAACTTCAAAATATACTTTCCAAAACACGCCTGGCAGGACTTTGCTCTTTTTTTTTGCACAGTGTAAGAGGTGCATTCTCATGGCTAACCTGGGGCTAAACACAGCTCAAAGAGTAGAAAAAGCATGCATGCACAGAGAGCTGCACGTGTATTTCTGGCCCATGACCAGCACACAGACCCCCAGCCATCCTACCTGGTGACTGGGTGTGCATCATGGACGGGGAGGGTGTCACCGTGTTGTGGTAGGAGGTGGGTGGTGAAGTCAGAGGATACGCTCCCGACGCTCCTGCCTGTTTTGCAAATGGCTGAAATTGTCAACACAAGACAAGGAAAATTTTTGATCATTTTGTGCTAAAACTAAAGTGAGGTATGTGCAGAAGACTAATGAGTATTTGGTCTAACAGGCCCATCAACATAGTTGTTTTTCTGTATCACCTTGTTCTACAGAATACTGATTAGTATTTTTTTCAGTTTCTTCTCAAGACATAACACCTCTCTGTACCTCCTTCCTCTTATCTGCCACCCCATAACAGGAAAACCTCCTCACTCCCCCTCCCATCTTTTATCTTAGACAGCTGTTTTCCCTCCCTCAGTCCTTTGCTTCTAGGCAGCAAGTCTCATGTGACCTTCCAAAGCTGCTGTTCATATGCTATGGGCTGTTCACACTGGAATGAGAAATGGCAAAATAAATTAATACGTTTTGCCTGAAGGGGAATTCCACAGCAGAGCAGGTTTATAGTCTCCCTTTCCATTCTGTTACTGCTAATCCTTTTAGAACATAAAGTCCATAGAAACCTACTGTTCTGGAAGACAATAAACATTTATTTTGCCTGAAGGGTACCTGTTGTTGTGGTTGCTGTGGTGGCTGCTGGGGTTGAAGCTGTGATATCAAAGAATCCATCATGTCTCCTCCAATAGGAGAAGGTGGGTTATCATCTTCATTTACAGATCGTCTCCGTGCATCCTGATTGCTGTCCACAAACATGTTCAGGAATGTCTGTGGAAAAATCAGTCCTGTTAGCCATTTCCCCGCTTTAATTTTATGTAATAAATGAATGCAGTATTTGCTGAGCTTTAACACTATCCTTATTAGCTACAGTACATAAGAGACAGGGAGGTCTCCAGACTTAACTACTAGAGGGCATTCATTAATTACAGCATAATTAGTTTGCAAAATATATCAATTCAAAGAGAGACTGTGCTCATTAACATGAAATATCTCCAGTAAATTGAAATACCAACATTTTTCCTTTCACCTTAGAAGTAAGGAAAACCTTGCACTTGGAAATAGCTGTTCCAGAAAAAAACACCACTATCCAGAACCTACTGTTTCACACCTACAACTGCCCTGTTTGGTAAGAACATCCAGGTCACCTCCTCCATAGCATTCTCTTGTACCCAGAGGAACTTGCCAACTCTCTTGAATCACTTCCTACTCTACCTTCTCAATTTCATGCTCTTATATTTTCCACTGGTATCTACAATCCTCTTCCTCTTCCCACGAGCCTGCCACTTGGAATTCATGAAAAAGATAGATGTTCAGATCAGTTAAAAGTAGTGCCAGAGAATCAGTATTCAGTTGCAACTGTCAGATGAAAAAAATTAGCAAAATAACCTGTTTTTCAAGAGGTGTCACTTTCCATTATTTCAGTATAACTAGCACTGGTACAAGTTGCCCTCAGGTATTCTGTCAGTGTACACAGTTTCATTTTTCAGGAAGAGTAGTCTTGCACTGTATTTAGAAGCAAAGCCACAGGCTCCTGCCACACACTGATGGGAACTATTTTAAAAGAGAAGTTTCTGTCTAGAATCATCTGACATGGAGCATTTTATGATCTGCAACATATGAGCACTGTAGTGCCCCACATCATAGTTTGTGAGGAGCAGTTGTTGATCCTGGAGCACACATCCAGCCTAGTCACAAAGCTTCAGCAAGTTTTAACAAAAGGATGCCTGAAGCAGCCTCTGTGTTATTTTATTACACAGATAAGAAAAACCCTAACACTTGATGTTGGTTTTCTTAAAGGAAATGTTTTAATTCCAACTAATTAACGAACCCACTGGTAAACCAGCAACTTCCTTCTGTGCTCAGAACTTCGGAACCACAGCTCTCCATGAAAAAGGCTTCACAAAGCTCTTCACATCAGATCCATACTTCAAGTTTAGAAGCTCATTTATTTACAGCATGCCAGAAAACACAGAAACAGTCACCTTCAGTCCAGGAGCAGGGTAAAAGCCTTCCACTATCTTGCTGTTGTCAAAGAGGCTGTAGGCCCCGTCCCGTATGGCCACCACACCACGGCTCCGGCAGTAGATGTCAATGCAGTACATATTCCTAAAAGCCAGCCTGATGTGTGTGGGGGACTGGGGCAGGATTGAGAAGCACTGATAGGCAGTGTTGGTGCGTTGAGTCAGACCCAGCATGGGCACAGTTGGAAGTTTGTTGATGGCGTTTAATGGAGCCTGAGTGTCAAACAAAACCTGAGAGAGAACAGACATCGAGAGATCAGGTAGCTCACCTAAAAGTAAAGGTCAGGGAAAACAATGTCCCCCAAGACACCATCTAGCAATGAAATCCATGAACAATCATAACACACACGTCATTTTGAAGAGTTCCATCAAAATTCAGCTCTTAAATATCTCGGAATTTTCCTGAAAGAATTGTTTTAGAACATTACCTGTAACAACTGCACTACGTTTGGTGTTTTATTAAACATCTCCTGGAGCTGGTGCAGAATTGTGTTGTGACAGTTACTGCAACCTGAGTTTGGGCCAACAGTTCCCAGTGAAATGTGGAACTTCTGGAGAATGGAGTTCCACTGAATGCTGATCTGCAATGCCACAAACATAAAATGGTTTTGCAAGCTAGAACAACTAGGATGTAATAACAACAGATTGTAGCAAGAGATTTTAACAAGAAAGCTGGTCTGCTTTAATTTTTTTCCCATTTTTCATCAAACCTCAA
The DNA here is from genome assembly GCA_013400695.1 of Neodrepanis coruscans. Taxonomy (NCBI): domain Eukaryota; kingdom Metazoa; phylum Chordata; class Aves; order Passeriformes; family Philepittidae; genus Neodrepanis; species Neodrepanis coruscans. The sequence goes on along the minus strand of VYZS01020067.1, from coordinate 3,915 downwards.
CAGATTTCTAATTCACCTTTCTCAAAAGCTGCTGAGGTTGTGAAGATAAAAAGCACTGCTAGCTTTAACATCCATTTAGCCAGCTGGATAGTTGTCAGCCACAGAACTGGGCAATTATATTATCAAGTCAACCAAAAAGTGTCTTTTCTGCCAAAGGTGAGATGGGGAAAATTAAACTCAAGAGATTCGAGCTGTAGAAAACTCATTATGAGTTGCTGGAGGCGGACTGTTTTTTTTAAGTCATATCACATAAAAATGAGCTTTGGACATGCTAATACATGAGGAAAGTACATGTAAAATCCACACTGCTGCTCTGGCTATTTACACATATGTGTGCATATACATACATATATGTACTTCTCAGTAAAATGCACATTAAAAATTCAGCTTAGAACATGAACACAAAAACCTTTCAGGAAGCAAATTTCTGGTGTATCAGCTACTTTACATCAGTTGCACACAGAACTAGTCTGCAATAAATGTGCATTAACTTCCTCCTCTACCTTGCATTTAAGGCAAGGGTGTGAGCAAGTAGTCAGCTATCAAAATAATTAATAAGCTGTAAATTCAAATACTAGTTAGAGTTCTGAATAAGCGAACAACACTGCTGCAACATAATTAAGGACCACTCCACTTGAAAGCACAGTACTACATTTAAAACTTTGTTGAGCCCTCTCTTCTAAGGCAGAATGAGACACTCAGCTTACATATATCCATATATCCCAGTAAAGCAGTGACCAGTAGGAACACAATACATTTGTCAGAAAAAGGCTACCACGCCAACTTTCATCAATCAGAAGCATATAACTGTCCTTCCCACAATACAAAGTATCTTACAGAAATTCTCAAAAATTCTAAACTTCTAGTAACCCAGCAAATCAGCAATGCAACATCTTCTATTTCTGTCTTTTCTACATTCATCTGTATTAATTCCACTACAAGGAAATATTCTGTAGCAGAGTTCTGAGGACTCTAAACCTACCCATTCTGTTTTCAAACATATATTTAAAGTTCATTTAGGAGTTACTTACTGAGCTCCCCTTGGTAGTTCCATAACAAAGGATAAGTTTTCGGTAATTGTAGATACGAACTTCTGAAAAAATGTTCAAGTGGTTGGGTATGTCTTTAAAGAGAGGAGAGAAAACAGAGTGAGAAAAACCACAGCAACCTGTAAACTCATCATTTTAGCAAAAAGGTGGTGAGTTCTGTACCTGGTGAGGATCGTGCAAACTCCAGAACACACTCGTACAGCCGAGCGATGCTGTTCCAGTCATTAAGGAACATCTCCACAACTTTGCGGCCTCCAACTGGTTCAGACAACTGGTTTTCATACGTCAGGTAAACATGACGGGTTGGTCCTGCAGTGTTAGGGGATAGTAAACACTGGTCACACTAGTGGTTCCTGAATGGGGGAACTTAAATACTTAAGTAACTTAATACTTAAATAACAAAAACGCACCAACTCAGCAGTCAAAATTTTGATTGAGGCACACTGTGGTTTATTAGAAATCTTATGAACAGACAGCAAAAGAAACAAAAATTACCAGTTTTCCTCAATAAAACTTGCCTTGCTCCCTGGATGAAGTGCTATTAAGCGGGCAGTTTGCAAACACCAGCTCAGCCACCCATGTGCGATTATTTCTACCTTGTAATCGGAAAGTGCAATCAAGAAGAGATCGATCCAGAGCCTTCTGTGTTTCCTCGTTTACACCTTTACAGGGAGGAATTCTATACATGATAAAAAAACCAAAATCTCAATTATACACAGTACAGTTGCAAAAGTAACACTTGTACTTTCTAATATTTCCTGAAGGGCTTCCAATTCTGGACATGAAAGAATGAATGAATCAACAGCAAAGACTGTTGGACTGCACAGTGAGATAATCTATTCCTGTTCAAGGACTGCAATAAGTGTGTCACAAAAGCACCCTGAGTTAATACCAATTTTTATCCAACCCCCGCAAATTACAGACTGTTAAGGGATCTGTTGAATTGCCCTTATCTCCTGGTGAACTAAGAGCCCACTAATATAAAGCCCTTCTACAGTGAAACAAGCTAAAAAAGAGGAAAATAAGAAAGTTCTGTGCCAGCCTGAATTCATTCGCCTTCTAGAACAAGCTTGCTCTAAATGCAATGAACAACCTGGCAGTTCTCTTAGTACTCACTAATTTATTCATATCCCAACGTGTGAATTAAGCTCAGGAGACAGACTAAATAAAGCTTATGTAAAAACATGNAGATGACCTCCACAGGTCCCTTCCACTCTTAAATTACTGTGTAATTCTCAGATGTTTCCTCTACAAGTTCTTTATCATGCAATTCTCTTTTCTGGGATTCCTTGCATTTTTCTCTGCAGCATCACATAACTGTCAAATAACATATGGTGTATGTAGGCCCCTGATCTGATCTAAAATTGCATGTTCATGAATCATTGCTGTATTTTCTTTAGCACTGCCAGGAACTGAGGACTGAGGACTATCAGACTGCTTTCAGAGCTCCCCAGTTTAGGCTAATGAAAGAAGCAACTGCAGTTGGCTCTTTGTCTACTCTTATTTTCCTCCTTCTATAGCCCCACTTCACATGCAAGTACAACACACACAATAATTTTAAAAAAAAACACACCTCATAAAAACCCAAAACAAAAACCATGCCCCAGTTCTGATACTTTTAATGTTACTATCCAAACAAGCCTCCCTCTCAAGTGTAAGTACAGTAATAAAATGAAACACAGGGGGATATCCTCTTACTTTAATAAACGTATTGCGTGGCTGAAGCCATCTCCTTCTACTTGTACTCCCTGGTGAGGAATGTCCATA
>VYZS01020037.1:4064-23019 GCA_013400695.1 Neodrepanis coruscans | reverse complement strand
AAGAAAATAGAAGTTTTATCTTTTTTGCATTTCTGAGCAAAAAGCTAACACCGAAAAAAAGCATGCTTTAAAAACATTTGATGATCTAGATTTAACATTCGGTCATTTGTCACGGGTGCAGAATAAAGCTCTGTGCACAAACTTAGGACTTATATATTTTTTTTTAATGTCATGAATATACAGTTCTACCAAAAAAGGAAATGTTTTGTCCAATAGGTAGTACTTATCTTTCTAAATCCATGAAGATTAATTCGCTATTTACAGGGCAGAAGAGGATATGTAAGAGAAGCCACGTCAATTATTATTTCTGCTGGATTTTAATTTTCAAGTTGGTTTTTTTTTTCTTTTTCCCCCTTCGGCAGAAAATTCGCCGTTTATAAAACTGGAGATATTTACTTTGGAAATGCGGGAGTCTTGCTCTAACGCCCGTTCCTCCCACAGCTCTGCCCCGACCACGGCTCCCCTTCACTTCAGTGGTGTCTTTGTGCACCGGGGCACTGCAGGAGCGTCAGGTTTGACCGCTCAGCTCTGGTTAAACTCGAATTCTCTTAAGAAAGTCCCTCATGGCAGCATTTTCTAGCAGGGAAGGTTTTGTAGGATGTCTGCAGAAGACAGCCGTGCTTGGAACGGAGGCATACGGCCCCAGTCCTGCGAAACGCGGGTGGCTGTGCAGAGGTGAACCAGCTTGCTGCAGAGTGTGAATGTTCCTTCACCTCTGCGCTCGCCAGCCCTCCAGATGCACCGAACCAAGCAGCGGGGACAGGCCGAGAGTATCCAACTCCGGGGTTAGGATGGGGGTGAATAGCTGAGCTAGAACATCCTGGCTAAAGTGCCATTCCAAAGCGATCTCCGTGCAGCTCTTGAGTATAACTTGTAGGAATAGTGTTTTGCACATTTGTATATTTTTTAAATTTTTTATTTAATTTTGAAATTAAAGACGAAAATTATAACAGACCCTCTTCATTGTACACGCAATGGATGTAGCGCACTTCCCCTGAACTCCCCACCCCTGCCCCAGCTCCAGCCTTCAATCCGCCTCTACATGGGCATAGTGGCTCTGTACTCTCAGGCACTTTCAAAGGGTTAAGCTGCTAAAATATACTGACAGCTTAAGAAATGAATGAGATTTTTTTTCAGCCATGAAGAAAGGGTATTTAATAACCACACTTCGGTGGCATCATGCTTCTATGAAACGAGTCAGGACACTTTGGTTTAACAGTCAGTAATATCACATTCCTTACAATAAATGTCTCGATGTACGCATATATAATTCTATTCCCACTTGACTATAAGCTTGCTTTATTTATTCCAGGTTACCTGGGCAATTAAGGTAAGGGCTGCTCAGCAGACACTGATATCCTGCTGCTAAGGCATGGCGAATGGGGACAGAGCAGCACGCTAACAAAGAGAAAGAGGTAGTCAAACATTCTGAAGAGGGGTGAATGGGCCTGAAGGTGGATGGATGGATGGATGGATGGATGGATGGATGGATGAATGGAGGCAAAGAGGGAGAGGAAGAAGCATTCAATGGTCCACACTTCTATCCGCATTTGTAGATTTAAGTTTAGGTGTCTGCCTCTAGCCAACTTCCAGTTAATCCTCAGCAGATTCTAGTGATTAGAATTTAGTCTATTTAGCATACCGTATCTTTCTTCCATGAGTTTTAGTTACAAGTTATACGATTAGGATTGCGAGAACAGTAGTGAACTAAACTTCCCAGTAAGAGGTCTTCACACTAGGGAAGTGTTACTTTGCTGCAGCAGCCCTGCCTCGTCAGTCATTAGGAAGCTGCAGGTTGTCAGAGGCTTCTCTTGCGCGCACACAAGCGCAGACACACGCACACACACAAAACCACAGCACTAAAACTAAATTAAGAAGCCGATGATTAAGACAAGCGTCTACGAGGCCTGTCATTTCAGCATCCTTCCATCATAACATTGTGGCACCGAGAAATTTGCTTGAAAACCCTGGAAAAAATGTCTATGGGAGAGTCTCGTGTTTCCGACTGTTAATATCAAATATAGACTGGGAACTGCCTCGGATGCAAGATAGTAGAAAAGGAGGAAAGGAGCACTGCAGAGACCTTGGGGCTATTCGCGCACTTCTGAAACTCTGGTGAGTATCTCTCCCTTCTATTGCAGCAGGTACCCACTGTGTGACTGGAACTGGACCGGGTTTGAAATCTGCTATGTACTCTTCGGGGAATTCCCCTAAAGATAGATCTGTAATGAAAGGTCCCTACTGGATGACTAATGGTTATTGGCACTCAGTGCCCCTTTAAGAAGAGCAGCACATATTGTGCGAAGACCTTGCAAGCACCCTTTAAATACAAACATTTTAAGTTCCCCTCCCATGCATCCCCATCTCTCTTGTTTTCGGGCTAGTGGTGATGTATCTCTCCACCTTCCCCTCCCCCACTTTTAACTTTCTAGTCTTCCCTCCCCCCACCCCATTCGGAACTAATTGCTCCGTTACTTAAAAGTTTCAAGAAGAGCTAAATTTCTCCATCCGATGATCTTTCGAGAAGCTGCTCTGCACCATAAAGAATAGCCAGCGGGGTACTGTATACCTTAGAGGAGTCTGCGCAAGTAGAGAGGAGGTAGCGTTAAAACAATGGCATTAACAAACTAAGTGCGCAGAGTTCCCCTCTTGTTGAACTTTAGAGAGTTTCTTGGGCGGCCAGAGATTGAACGGAGAACGTGGAAATGGGAAACAATGGCTGTAGGGGCCAGAAAGCTTTGCTGATGTCGTAAGCGTAAAACGAGACAGAATAGTGACAGAAAGAGATCTGAGTAAACATTAGAGTATGCATTTCCCACGGCGGCTACACTGGGTGGAGAGGTCTGAATTAAATCGCCTTAATTAAAAGCTGAAGATTTTATTTATTTATTCCTATAGCTGTAGAATAACATCAACAGAGATGCTATCTAGGGAGTGTAGAGCATCCACCGGATTCTCTGCCACTGCGAGAATTTTTCTGAGCAGAATATTTTTATACTTGCTGCCAACTTTAGGACATGCGACTTTTAGATCCTAAATGTCGCTTTTATTTTATATGCCAGTATGCACAAGAGAGCCATCACATCTGCCTAGGCAATAGATGTCCCTGTGTAACGAAAGTTCCCACAAATTCAGGAATCAAACAAAAATCAAAATATCTTAAGAATTATTCACAGAGTTATGGAGAAGACGATAATAAAATGCAAGGGAGAGACGGGCTACTCAAAAACCTTATTCTGTCCTCGAGATTTAAATACGTTATTTTATTTTCCTCTGTGTTTACCGTTAAAACATTCCAGGCCAATGCTTTTGTCGTCGTTACGATATTGAATTAAAGAATGGTGAAATAAAATACGGGGGAAAAAAAACAAAGATCCGGAAGAAAAAACCAAAATGAAACAAAACACAAGTAATGCTGGAAGAAGGCTTCTAGCTATTCTTTGACTCCTGAGAAACTATTGCTGGAATATTTTCATGATGTTGTTTTAAAGCTCTTAGCCTCTTACAACCGTAATCTTTGGCAAGTGACACATGTATCTGGTTTTACAGTTTTTCGATGACTCGAGAGAAAAGACCGCCCTCCCCCTCGCTCCCCCGGCTTCCACCTCTTCCCCAGCAGAAGAACAGATATGGTCTCTCCCTCTTTCTCCCAGCACTGTTTCCACCCCAGCTCTTCGCAATTGGCATCCAAGCGCAGGGGGGCGCCGGTGCCCGAGGGTGCCCATCCATCCGTCCGTCCCTCTGTCCTACCTCGCCGCGCCGTGCCCGTTGCTGCCCTCTCGGTGCCACTCCGTCCCGCCGTGGCCCTCTCCCCGCACCGCGCCTCCACCACACCCCTCTGCTCGGTGGGGTCTCGGACTCGGCCAGATCAGCTGCGGATCCAATTTTTAGGGCCTACAAGAGCACACCATCCTCTGCTATCCTCCTGTTTCCTCCCGCCCACCCCGGGTCCCTTTGTAACCATAGCAAAACTCCCGGTGTAGCTCGAAAGCCATAAACAACTGTACACCCCTCTAGGAGAATGCGTTCGGCAGTCTCGGAGTAAAACGGTGTTAGCTTTCCCCGTGGCGGGGCTCAGGCCTGAGGAGGTGCCGGAGCGAGGTGCCGGTTCTCGCTCGCGGCGGGACCCGCGCTTGGCGAGTGTCGGGATGACGGGGCTGGTTCTAGCGCCAAGGAGGCTGCCCGGAAAGCAAGCCCTGCTCGCTCCTTGGTCTCCTGGCATAAGTAGGGCTCGCAGGAGCTGCCTTTTTATGTAGGTTGTTCTGAACACATTTTATATCGGGCAGGGTAGTCTCCATGTTTTCTTTCTTTCAGGCTTTCTTTAGCGGGGCGAGGGGGGAGAGATGGCAAGGGGCTTGTTGGATGATTATAACCGCTACCACTTATAAGTTTCTTGGAGAAGAGCTGATATCTTACCCTTGATACCAGTGGGTGTGTCCGTGTATTCTTTTAATATGATATGCCTTTTATACAGCGCTTGTTTTCCTCCTCCCTCCTTCTCCAGCCGCTCCCCCTTCCCTTCCCTCCTCCTCCCCTTCCCCCCCCCCCGTTCCCCCCGTTTTGTTTCTGGAATTTGTTTCGCTTTTAAAGCACCAGCACAAACAAACAAACACACAAAAATGATTGGCAACAAGTTAAATCCCATTTGTGCCCCTCCCATCGAGCACAGACCATGCCTCGGTAAAGCCTGGAGTTTGTAGTTTTGCCTCGACAATAATTTGACCAAGAAAGAGAAGTGGCTGCAAACACTCTCCCGGGAGAGGAAAGACGTAGAAAGGAGTTCTCCCGGGATGCATCCCCTTTGTGTGTTTTCTCGTCTCCATCATTTAGATAGAACACTCGCATAGGAGTGCACACACACAGAGGTTATGTTTCCTAGGAGTTTTTAGAAAACAATGTTTATTATAATAGAGCCATAAACTCCACTTAAATTGTGAATTCATGCCTTATCTCCGGAAAGTCCAACAAATAAGTAACTTACGTTTGTCTACTAGCAGAATATGGCAGCGGATGACATTACACTTTATTTTCACATTAATTTAAAAACACCAATGAAAGGGCAAAGAAAAGGCTCACAAGTCGTTGTACACGTTGGAATTAACAAAACGATACTAGTAAATTGGGGTTTTAATTTTTTTCTGCTTTCCAAGTCGATTACAAGTTATTTTCTGTGTCTATAATAAAGAAGGAATCCGCAAAAGCAAGAAACGTGGTTCTCATTGAATGTCGGGGTCGTGTCCCGCTAAAACGTCACTGAAAGCATCTCATAGTCAGCCACCCGCATTCCCACGCCTTCCCTTAGTTTTACCTTACAGAATAGCAGAGAAAACATTCGTATTTGATTGTACCTAAGAAATACCTTTTTACGCAATTGCACGGTTTGCAAACGGTGGTTTAACTTTATCTGTTGTTTTGTCATATGAAATTAACTTGTGAAAGCCTTTATATCATTTTCTGATTTGTGTTTGTCGACAACTCGGATCATATCTCACCGCGTTGATGGTTGATACAATTGCTAAATTAAAGGCATGCTTTTGACTTTGGAAAACAACGACAAGAAACCAACCCTCTGAGAGCTCATTCTCAGCTAAACAAGCCGAGTAGCAGTAGAATAACTCAGCGCAGTTCTATACGTATGTGGTGTCTCCACATATTTCTGTGTCATTCTGCATCTCTATTGTCTGTCCTAAAGATAGCCAAGTCACTCTTGGGCTTCTCACCTATATTCGCCATCTAAAAGAACATATGAACAATATATAATGGCTCTAAATTCTTGGAGGAATGTAATTGACGTTATATTTCCCCCATGTCTTTATTCTTCTGTGGTAAATACTAGCAACTGAATTGCTTGTCTTGACGTGTTTCTATGTTCGAGCCCCAAGAACCTCACCAAACCATTGCAATAAAGTCATCAAACCTCCCTGTGCACGTCGGAGATGTTTTTCCTCTCTGCTTATGTTCTGCTTCTCCTTTCCGAGGAGGACACCGTACTGAGACCAGAGGTGTGGTTTAGGCACTTCTCCGGACTTTCAGATTTTCAGACTAAAGCTTTCAGTATATTTGGGCTGAAATTTTGATTTTCCACATTTCAAAAGGGACGAAGTTCTATTTATAAATGTTACAGAAGGTTTCGTTACTTCAGGAAAAACAAAACAGGAATAGAACTGCAATTTTCAAGAAAATAGTATTTCAAAATATAGAAATAAAAAAGTAGTGGAGATGATGTATAATTCAATCAAATTACAGAAAATTGCTTTAAAATTCAGAACAGTAGTGAAAATTCAGAACAGTAGCGATCCATTATGTCTCTGTTTTATTAGTGACAAGTACAATTACTCTAAAATAAAGAACAGTGGTGAATATATAATTGGCTGTAATCATGTTAGTGTTTGAATAAAAATGACGGGAACATTTAACACTTTGACAACAACATGTTCAGAAACAACTTATTTATTCAAACACTATTTATTTGCATCCACGTGAAGGAGCAACACACTTTTGTGTACGATAGATCCAGGAGTTTTCACTTTAAATAAAAATATAACTAAAACCATATTAATTATTTTATTATCCAAAGCTTAATAAAGTCTCCCGAGTATGACTGTACTGTTATTGATTTCTCAATACCCAAAGGACGCCATCTACAGGAAGAGGTCTTTAGGTTTAACACCGATCTAAAAAAATAAATCTGAGTTAATATTCTTCTATAAACTCGGCTCTGATTTTACGCACAACACCAATCACAATATTTGCTTTGTAATTGCTTCAGTTCGTTATAATTTGACATGATCCAGGAATCTGTTACAGGAGGCCTTTTCTCTGAGATATAGCGTTTAAAAAAATCCATTGAACTCCACGAAGCAGCAGTTTTTCTCCTTCTAAAGTGACTTTTTTTTTTCTCTCAGGATGGACTTGGTCGTACTTGAAAATGCAGAACAGCCCATGAGATCTCTCCTTTCCACCAAGCGTGTGGAAGGTGCTTGCCAAAGAACCCTGAAAACAAAACAACTTGATTGAAGACAGTTTGTGCAACAATTGTGTTACGGAATATCTAACATTTCTTTATCTTGAACTTATTTCCTCTTAGGCAGTTCAATAAATATGAGCTATAACAAGCATACTCTCTTTACAATGCATCCTTTACTCCATATCTTGGTACTTAAAGGTGCCATTTAGACGTAGCCCAGCAAGGACTCAGAAACCCATCGAAGGAAAGAGTGCGCCTTAGTATTTTGAGCACACAAACACAGATCCTTGGAGATGGCATATTTTCTCCGTGATCTGACACCAACAACCCAGTGCAAAGTACAAACTACAGAAACTACAGAAAATGCGAAACTTTCAGGACTCCTCTCTGGGGGGGACTATTTTGTAATAATAACAACAACAACAACAACAACAACTACTACTATTATTATTATTATTATTATTATTATTATTATTATTATTTGGTTTAATCCTAATCGATTTTTTCCTTTTCCAATTTTAATATATTTATCTTCCCCCTTTGGACAAGTCTCCAAATATCTGCTCCGTGTGCGTGTGTGTATGTATGCGTGCTCATAGCGGGGTGGACCCCTCGCCGACGCAAGAGGGTCCCTCCTGTCGTGTGGTGAAGCTCAGCTCAGTCCGACCGCTCTTTCAGAGCCGGCTCCCAAGGGTTTTTCCTGCCCAGTCGAGTTTCGCCTTCACTTGTGAAATAACGTAACTCTGGTTTCTTTCTACCTGGGGCCAGTGATGTGAATGGGCTTGGAAAAATTCAGGGAAGGACGAAACTATGCACTGAGAAGTCATAAGCAGAAGTGCGTTGGCACAAAGGCCGAGGAGAATGACCGCTGGTGCAACCTCGATTTTACGTGTTGTTTTGTAAACCGGGGACAAAAGGCTGGAAACTCCTCTTATTATTCGTGCTTCCACTGGAATCAGGCTCAAAGTATATAACGAAGGCGTCCCTCCATCTTTTCCCTTCTGGGTATTGACGGTGAATGTTCCAAATCTAGAGACTGTGTCATATCGTTGTTTTTAGACTTGAGGAAAGCTCAGAAGATGAGGCTTCCTTCCCTGGGCCAAGCCGCTGCCTTAGGGGCCGCCGGGGGCCGGTGGGTCCCACGCCGCCGGGAGCCGAGGAGAAGGCGCCCCTCTGAACCAGAAGGTCTGTCATTTCTCGGTTGCCTCGTACCAAACCGCAGATGTCAGCCTTTTCCTACGTGTTCGGGCTGCTAATGCGGGCGCTTCACACAACAGAAATGCTAGCTCGGGAGCTTTTCTCAGGGCCAGCCGCCGACTTCGTGCGTCGCATCTGCCTCTGGCGGCCCCGGAGCCCTGTGCGCAGCAGCCTTTGCCATATTTACCTAGGAGCCAAGCACCCGAAGTGCTTTGCCTCCTGCAAGACTCCTGGATAGACTCCGTATATCTACGCGACACGCTCCCGAGGTTTCCGGCTCGAACCTCCCGAGTGTTTTCCGCAGAGTCCTTTTTATTTTGTGATTCACACCAAAACTCCTCTCACCTAGCAGCTCTCCTCCCCTTCCCCGTATCGCCAACAGAGACAACCGCGGCCGAGGCCCCAGAAAGCCTTGCAGTCCCTGGCACCCTGCGATTCCCGCGGGGGCCGGCGGAGGGGCTAGGGCTCCCTGCGCTTCCGCTCGGGCAGGACGAGCCCAGCGGTGCCCGGCGGGCGGCACCAGCCCCGGCCCCGGTCAGGTCGCGGAGCGGCGGCGGCCGTGCTCGGCGCCCCCGCGGGGAGAGAGCGCGATCCGAACGGCGACAGCGACATCTAGTGGCCGTGGGCCGCCAGTGCTGGCCGCGCCGCTGCCCGGCGGGGCGAGGCGGGGGCGGCCAGCGTCGGCGGGAGCAGCCGCTGTCCGACCTGCCCGGGCGCAGGGGGACGCGTCCCGCATCTCCTGCCCATCGGCACGCAATTTGCCGTCGGTTTTCTAAGCATCAGGAACCGCTGCGTTCCTCCTGAAACGCCCCAAAGTTTTCGGTGCGGTACTGGTACCGGTACAGAACGCGTGTCGGTTTTGCGTTTACGCTCACGGGGCAATGAGAAAAGAATTATAAGCACTTTCATCTCCCTTTCAGCCCTCCGAAAGCAGTACATGAAAACAGAACATACACGCAGGAGTGGCAGTCCCTGCCATCTTCCTCCTGAGAAATGTCCCCGCGGGCCGACACCGTCCCTGCACGCACTGATGGGGCACCTTCCGGGCCTGTGAAGAAGAAGGGAACAAAAAAAAAAAAAAAAAAAAAAAAAAAATATTGTGGAGACAGCGCTGGCGAAAGGAGCCTTCACTATTTAAATCGTAGTGTCAGCTCTCATTAACAGCTCAAGTCATCTTTTCCCCGGGGCAGACTTTGTCTGGTCTANAAGAGCTGCCAACATTTTTGCAAATTGTTTTTGAGCAATTGGAGCAAAAGAGGGGGTTTTTGGTTTTTTTTTTTTTTTTTTTTTTTTTGGTTGGTGTTTTTTTTTTTTCCTTCCCCTGAGACAATGGCAGGGGGAGGATGAGATTAAGAGCTTGATAAAAGGAAAGAGTACATTTCTCTCCCAGTGAAAGAAGGAAAGGTCTGTAGAAGTGGCGATCCGATGAATAAGGGTGAGGATTCTGGCCCAAGAAAAATAAATTACTAATTTCACCCCATCGTCAGTGCTTTCCACCGGGTACGTATCTGTGCGGAATGTCAAGCACAGGGCACTTGAACCTGACAACAATAACCGATCGAAATGATCTGTCTTGATATTCATCTCTTTGCTCTGCTGACTAAGATATTTTAAAGCCATCTTAATCTGACCTCCCTCTCCACCCTCTCGCTTCGGGATGCGCAGTTCTCAATAGGAAAGGTGCGAATGTGAAATTGCTGCGGAGTCCGAGCGGAGGGAACGGGTTTTGGGGCCTGGATCCCTCTCCCACCGTGGTGGACCCTGGCACCTCAGGCGTAGAGAGTAGGGCCCCTAACTTTGGCGCTTTTGAAGCGTCGTTTGCTTTCAAGTGCTTGGCTGTAAATAAACGCTATGGCACTGACAACACAGCCGTCCTGCAGTCAGAGCGGAGGCTGCCTCTGCACCTTTCTTCTGCAACACACGCCGTCAGCGTTTTAATTCCAGCTCCAAAGGGAACCTGCAATTATAAGCCCCCCTCGTTCCCTCCCGCTCACATTCTCTTGTCTGAAACACTCACTGAGGAAGGTTATTTGGATTGAGAGTAAAATCAAACAGGGAGGGGAGGAAGAAAAAAAAACCCCAACATAAACCCAACAACCCAACAAACGCTTCCATTTGCTATTTACAAACCTAATTGTCATGCTTCACTCGGGCTGTCTGCCTAGCTTGGGGAAATAAATGTGACTGAACCAGAGACAAAGCCGATGCAGCTGTATTTGAATTTCTCAAAGAGTGTCAAACGTGCTCTTGTCTCATAATTCTCGGGATTGTTGTTATTATTATGAACATCATACCTAACGTGAACGTACTCGAAAGAGAGCTGCTTGGCGGCGGAGAGACCCCGTTCCGATCGGGAATGCACAGAAATTTCTTTAGCAAAAAGCTAAAGGCTCCTTTTCCCTCCTGCTTGGAAGCCTAGGCAGATAAACTGAGGAAAATTCGAGACCTTCCTCCTTTCCTTTCCTTTCCTTTCCTTTCCTTTTCCTTTTCCTTTTCCTTTTCCTTTTCCTTTTCCTTTTCCTTTTCCTTTTCCTTTTCCTTTTCCTTTTCCTTTTCCTTTTCCTTTTCCTTTTCCTTTTCCTTTTCCTTTTCCTTTTCCTTTTCCTTTCCTTCTCCTCTCCTCTCCTCTCCTCTCCTCTCTTCCTTTTTTCTTTTCTTTTTCCCCTCCTTGTGTTCTCTCGATTCCTCCACAAGTGGGTAGATTTGACTACCTAATTTCCCAGGTGATAATACACTTCGGGAGGCCGGCGCTGCAGCTGCGATGGGGAAGAAAACGAGTCCACTGGTCCCCTGCGAGGGAACGGTGTCCGCTGGCTTGGTGTTAGTTAGCAGGGCTATCACGAAACGGGGTCCTCGCCCTCGACTCCTTTGGAAAGGGAGGCTAAATACTCCGGGGCCACCACAAGAGGTGTCTTTGGGAGATATCTGGGAGCCTTCCCATACACATCGCCTTAGCTGCCCTGCTTCTGGTGGGAATGGACAAACCCTGCCGGCCCTCTTCCTCGGCCAATTCGACCTGGCAGACCGGGCCGAGCGGGGAGCGCCGCGGAGCTGCTGGGAAGTCCGCCTGCTCCGTAGTGGCCCGGTGGCCTCGGTGAACAGCCTCCGCCCTCTCCTGGTCCCGCCGCCGCCTGGGGAAATGAACGATGTGGCGGGAGCGGCATCGCCGCCGGCCCAGGCCGGGAGGAAGCCCCGAGTCTTCGACGGCTGCCCCGGCACAGCCCTTGGGTGCCCTTCCTCCACTCGCGCCCCTTGGCAAGATCCTCCAAGATCCACTGCCGCCCCGGATGCCGCTGCCATGTCAAGCAGCGCCTTTCTCCCGAGCTTTGGGGAAAAACTGGGGTCTTGCAGGCCGGGGAGACCGACCTCGCGCCCTCAGATGTAAGCTTAATCTTTGCCATCCACCTGGGCAGCATCTCCCCAGCCTTCCTTTTTTTTAACCAGATTCTTCGTTGTCATACTCCTCAGACGGCCCTTTCGAGCTCTCCCGCGGGGAAGAAGACTCATGTCACCTCTCCCCGGCAGGACCACCGCCTTCGAACAGGGCCGCCCTCTCTCCCCAGCTCGTTTCTCTCTTTCTGTGCTCTCGGTGGTTTTCATTGCACGGTGTCCTTCAGTGAGTGGAAGCAGGAAAATGAAAAGTAATGTGATCAATTATCGGGTTTAGACCATATTTATGGACGGGTAGAAGTAATAACAGTTATTTACCTTGTCGAAACGTTTATTTCACACTTGGTATATTTCCTTACAATCGGAGAACCGACGTGGGAAAAATAAGCACAAATAAATTAACGTAGGAAAAGTAAGGTTTTAGCAAAAGGTGATCCTTCTCCTGTCTAATTTTCCCGGGTGCATTTCTTCCTCCTGACATTAATTCAAACCAACGAAAGGGCTAAATAGATTAATTTCTAGCCCTCAAGTCAAGCAAGAAGTAAAATAATAATTTACTCGTTTGCCCCCCTTCATCGAAGAATATATATTTTTTCTTTTCCTTCAAATCGTGGCTGAAGAACAACCAAAAATAAAAGCAGCCAGGAGGGCAGGAAACCGGGTGGGTCTCTAGACGATATGACTCCTGTACCACCCCTCATGGGCGCAGGGCTGCAGGCTGCTTTAAGGCATCCTGATCAGCTTTTGCCCCTTTTGAGGCTTCTCAGATCTTCTAATTTGTTAGTAGGACTTCGGCTGCCTTTCCACCAGCCCCCAGTGCAAGCAGGGGAATGATGCCAGAGGCAGGGAAATACCGCTCTGGGATTTCACAGTCTTGGTATTAGTGCTTTCACATGCATATCTTGCATACATCGCTTACACCAGGGTGACTTCAGCGAGGTGAACAGGGAAGAGTGGGGGAGAGGAGAATTTAAAAAAAAAAAGATACTGTTTTACTGTTTTTGTCAATGATTTCAAGTGGAATAGTGCTTAATACCAGGGTAACACTTCTTTCTGATGGCTCTTGGTCTTCCTTGAATTGCTTCAATTACCATATTCTACCTATTTATTTAATCACCAGCGGCTGTGTGCAACAGTGCCCCAGGTTGGGTGACCCGTATTAGCCACGAAAAAACAAAAAATGACTCCTGGTTGCCCACAAGTGCTCTACAGCAAGCTGTGTGATGGCTCAGTTTGTCCCTCGCACATGGAGCAACCACTGCCTCCCTTCTCTCTACTTGGTTGCTGCACTGGAACTGCCATGGGCCAGGGCCACGGATTTGCTCAGGACTGAGAGCAGGGCTTGAAGCTCTTTAATCAGCAGTGCACAGTTCTGCAACCACCTCTTTCTCCACTCATTCCCACCTCCTCTAGTAGCTCCTTAAGCTGCCACATCTTATGGACCATGGCACCTTGTTGGTCGATCTGCCAGGACAAGAACAAAAATTCTGGAGATGACAGGGCAGCCCATCAATACCTACAGCTCTAAATTTTGGAAATGTTGTTTGTTTTTTTTTTTTTGTTTGGTTTGGTTTTTTTTGTGTTAGCCTGTAAACATTCCATGAAATAGGCAGTCTTCAGTCTGTCCTCTCCTTTGGGGACAGCCATGTGCTGCCCTTTTCCCTAGCTACGTAGTCTATGTGCAATGCCCAAAACCAGTAAATCAGACAGTATTAGCTGGATTCAGATCTTTCAACCACTTCCTCCTTGCTCTGCTCTCGGGGCTACCCCTAGGTAAGGTCTCACTAGCATTGTGAGATACCTACTGTCAGTGCCCTTGCCTTGTGTCCTGGTCCTGAAGGACAGTAAATAAGGCCTAAGATGAAGCTCAACACTCAGCAGGATCACTGTTTCCCTGCAGATCCCTCCATGAAGCACAGCCCTCCCTTTTGCAGCACAGCCTGCTCAAGACTAATGCATCAGATATTCCTGAGAGAACATATAGGGCTGATGTTGCACAGAATGCTTGATTTCTGACATTGCTCTTCAGTTCACCTTTCCACACTCCAGCATGACCAGCTGGTCCACTGTTCCCTAGGAGAAACATGGTAGCAGGAGGTATCTTTATGTTTATAGTCCTGATGGACAGTACAAAATAAAGAAGGAAGACATTTGTTCTGCACACCCAAAGTTCTGGGGCTACTTTGGCATAGTGTCGCTGCTTGTGCTCTTCCTCTGACAACAGTGCACTTTACACTTAGATAAAATTCTTCCAGTTTGTAAGCCAGTTAATTTATCTGGTAGCTGCCTGAGATTATAACCCTATCTATCAGAAAAAGTAAGGCATGTAAGTTAAAACTCTATAACCACAAATTACTTAAATTCTTTCCTCAAGTGAACTATTTTAGTTGAGTTAGACAGACCAATTTGGATAATAAAATACCATCTGAAATCTACCAGGAAGTTCTCATTGTATAAAAAAAGGCAATCTTATTTAGTCTCTGGGAAAGATAATTATTTGTACTTGCTGTATTATTTGCATTCTTAAAGTATATCTTTTTGAGGCATAATACAAATTTTGAAATCCTATATATGCATCTTTACAACAGTAATGGCTTTGCACAAGCTCTGTGGGAGGTGACATTTCAGCAAGATACTTCCCCTCGACTTTGTTTATTCCAGCAGTTTAAATTCTACCTCTGGTGATAACTGTTAACTTGGCGATGTGAGAAGTGCTACATGATGTGTACTGTGCTCAGTCAGCTCATCAGAAGCTTACCAATTATGACTGTGGAGCCTATTCTTTCTGCCACAGCATGCCACCCACTATGCCTAGCTGGGACAGCTGATCTTCACATGTGCATAAAATCTGAAAGTATGCACATGTTTACACAGAAGTCATACAAACCAGGCACAACGAGTCTGGTGCTTCTTGGAAGCCTTTTTATTTCACATAATAGCTCATACACAGGCCATTGTAGACAATTTTTTTTGCTTTCTGACTGCCTTGGAGTTGTCAAAAAGGGGAAATTTTGAAACCCTCCCTGCAAGAGGATGAGATTTGTACCTGTCTGGCAATCAGAACACTTGTGTTAATGACCAAACTTTCAGGAGGGCTGTGAAATAGGAAGTTGCAGATACCAGGATTATCTGTTTCAACTGGGGCTTGGTCTCCATTCGTACCTTCCAGGTGCTTAGGAAAGGAGGTAGATTGTGCATTCAATTAAATAATTTAAATATGTTGGAATGGCCTATGAGTTGGCGGCATCTAAGCATTATGAAATTAAGAACTTTGTTAACAAAAGCCTTTGTAAGCCTGTTTCTCCAGGATGAAATCTGATCTCTGTTTAAGGTCTTTTAATAACATTAGTAAGGCAAGATTTAATTCCAGACAGATGCTATTTGTCAGGCACATAGGAAGTGTTTGAGCTTCAAAAATAATGCTACCTTTGAGTAGTTTTATTTGGAATATCCAACTGAACATATAAAATCCAGATTGTGCTTTTTGTTAAAATGTGATTTGCACTTATCCAAAGATATCATTTTCTTTATTTTGAAGCAACTTTTTACAAAGAGATTTAGTGCCAGACTGTCACCTTTGACTGTAGTTTCTTTTGCATCAACTAAAATAGAACTAGCTCTGTTCAAGTAAGCAGAGTAACACTAGCGAAAAACCAGAATAAATAATCAGAGAATCAAGCCCTTTGAATAACAAATGACTCCATAAATAGTCCCATTGATTTCAGCAGTATTTCGTGGCATAAGTAGCTACATTAGCGGAAATAGCATACAAGACCCTTAGTGCTCGGACAGAGAAAAAAAATCCAATTAATAGTTATTTTAAAAAAATATTCCATAGTGGATCAGTCAGTTGACATGCTACTAGCTTGTTGTATGACTGATCAAGGACAGAAACAAGTGAGTTGATGACAAGGCTGACTCCTCTGTTAGCTGCTGTGACAATTCAACACACCTGAGACATGAAAGCTGTGACCCTTGTTTAGAAAAAGAGAAAGCAAATATACCCATATCAGTGAAATCCTTTCCATTACCCTTTAATGCTTCTTTAAGTCATAAAGAACATTTTAGTGAATTTAGTTCCCCCTTTCTGGTAGGTTTATGGGCAGTATCAAAGTAAGAGAATGTCATAACATAGTCTCCCCTGACTCTATTGTGCTGGATGACTTGGAAAATTTCTTCTGCTTGCTTTTCCTTGAAGTCTATTAAAGAACTATAGGAAGTCCAAACACATTTTCTTAATTATGTTTCTTTAGCTAAACACATTTCTTAAAAACAGAGAAATGTTGTCTGGGAATGTTTTGCACCATCTTTAAGCCTGAATATGAGAACTGTGTCTGGATCCAGAGGTCAGTAAAACACCTACACATCTTAAAGTCTTCTGGAACCAACAAAACTATTTCTGGGATCTAATTGCTGTGCTGTTGACCCGTTTCTGAAAGTGACTTTGAGTAGTTTAATTCCACTTAGGTCATTGGAACATGATGCACAAGAGCAGGGAAAGAAACCGTGACAATTGGGGAATATAACAGCCTGACTAGAAATGACATCAGGTCCCCACATCTTCCTGCCAGTACTGAACTTGGTGTCATCATTCTTGGGGAAACAGGTGATATATTTCAAGTATTCAATAAAGAACTGTGCACCCACGTACATAGTACTGCTGAAAACTTTTGTAATTACAGTAATTCTAATGAAAACACCTAAGCTCTGTCCTTGCCTTCCTCTCATTGCTTTTCTTTGCATTCTTTTCTTTTCTTGTCACATCATAACTGTAAAAAATGTTTTATCCAAATACAAGCTTCCTGTTCTGAATGCTGCTCTGCTGTCAGCAGGAGCAGTGTTTCAAATAAGATGCTGGGCATTTGCCTCTATGAATAACTTCTTCTTTGCTCATGCTAGACTATTGTGGAAGGCTAATATATATCTTTTGAGTGCACATTTTTCATTAAGAATCTCTAGACCACAAAAGGTGAAAAAAAGAGAGATTTAGCTTTATTGCAAACAGTTCTTTTCTGTGTTTCCTCAGTTATGACCAAGGTATGGCTATTTCATGTTGAGTATATAACGTTCTTATTCCTGGAATGTTTTTAAGGGAAGTACTTTGAATAAGACTGTACAGTTCTGATTTTTCAACAGCAATCTGAAAGTAGTCTTCCATTTCTTCTCTTCCCATATAACAGTGAAGTGACACAAAATGGGAAAAAATTTTCCTCTCTGTCAGGTAAGGACAAGGCTGTGTACCAACCCATACCTATACTGCCAGTGCTGTTATCCCATGGCTTAAGGGTAGGAAGGTCTGCCTAGACCCCCAGTTTTGGGGAAAAGGTCCTGTTTAGTGCTCAGTATAAATAGCAACAATGGTTGGAGAAGGTTAGGAGAAGGCTGGTTCCCTACAGTTGACTTTTATAATCTTTTGGGTTAGTAATACTGTCTTGCTGTATAGGCTCCTACTGAATTATTGATACCCTCAAAACAAAGAGGACAAAGAGAAGCTCATGAGATATTTTTGAACCAGTATAACAGTGAAAAATTCCAAAGAATGGATTTCTCACAACCTTACCACAAGCCTGAGGGATATGCGATGTTGGCTGCAATTCTGGTTCCCAGTCTCATAAAAAACCAGCTCCCTGCTCTTTACAAAGTAGGACTCTAATGTTAAAAGGAACTTTCTAGTTTACTAGTAGAAAGCTTTCCCTTTCTCCCCTTTTCCCTTTTTCCATTTCCCTTCTTTATTTCCTTTTTTCCTCTCCTTTTTTTTTTCCTTTTTCCTTTTTCCTTTCCTTTCGAACTAGCCAACCAAACAACTAGCAACTAACAAAATAAATTTTTATTTTTTAGTTCTGCTCTGTGCTAAATTTACTACCCAAGATAGTACGAGTCAGGAGCCAGGCAGTCCAGTGTTCTCTAATTACTCACAAACCTACCTCTACGATATCAGTGCAACTTTATCTCACTGCACCAGTAACAGGGCATTCGGTTTTACAAGCTTGACAGTGATGGCACGAGAAGGAGTGAAAATTGACAGCAAGTTGACAGAATACTACTGGGACTACTCTGGGGTCCATCACACAGTCATTTTATCCCTATGTCACTAAAAAACCTAATAAATTTGTCACCAGAATAGCTTTCAGAGATTTAAGAGTAGTGGGTTTTTTTAAGTGTTTGCTGTGAATAAGGTTTTCCTCTTCAGCCCCTGGGATTATCCTTATATGCAGATGGAGACTGCAGATAAAAGAATATGGGTAAAAAAAAATCAAATGGAAAGAGGAAAATATTTGTTTTCTCCATATGCATGCATTGTGCTGAGTGCATCAGAGTGCTGAGATCTTCTCCTCATATGCTATCATAGTAACTGCAATATCATGTAGCTTTATGTCTTCTTCAAGCTCCTCTGCAAAATTCTACAGTGTGATCATCTAATTGGTTATGTTCAGTCTATACAATCTAAAAGGAGAATGCACTATCTTTTAGATACTGAGCTGATTTTCTGTTCCTGTTGGTGTTCAACATTCCTTGTAATAAGGAATAATTTTATTGTCATGGTTCCTTCATTGAGTTTTGGTTCTTGTTGTATTAAAAGAAACAATAAAACAAATGGTTCTGAGAACAGCAGAATGATATTTTGAGGACTTGTATTTGATAATCTTACACCCCTTCCTTCACCCCATTGCAGCAGCTTTGGCCATTTATGCTGAGCTTTATGCTCAACTCCATTAGACTTCCCTCTCCAGTCGCTCAGCTGTCTTTCATGTCTGCAGACATCAGCTACGCAGAGAACATTATATGCTCTCAGTAGTTCAGAACTACTTTTTCCCTGACATTCTGGCAGAATACTTGCTGACTGGATAGCAAGAGATCAATCAAAAAAGACCTGTCCCTGATACTTTATTCCTAGTGGGACAGCAATCTGCCTCTGTGTCTTCTATCCAATCACTAAATTAAATGAAACTTGTGAGATTTCTCTTTAAGGCTTTGACCTCATTCTTATCTTTGCCTGAAATTGGCCAACAGTTTTGGAAGTATGAGTAGTACGGGGACAGAGACAATGTATCTCAGAAGAATCAATAATGTGTAAGGGCTAATTAAAAATAAGAAGGCAAATTTCCCAAACAAATTGTCTCTCAGAAGCAAAATAGATTTTTTTTTAACGCAACTTTAATGTAACTTGCATTGCTAATTCATATAAGTACTTTGAAAATTTCAGTAAGAAAGATTTTTGATAGAGTTGAAATGAGAGAAAAATATATCTTTTGAAGGCATGATAGCAAAATATGCTAGTCATGAGTCCATCTTGGGTGAGAAAAAAACATTTGAATCATGACACTGACATTGAAATGCTTTCTTTATTGTAAATTTTCATCTGGCTCAGAACCTTGCACGCTTGTTGCGTGATTTTGACTA
>VYZS01020007.1:0-16213 GCA_013400695.1 Neodrepanis coruscans | reverse complement strand
ACAGACAGGGTTTTTTTCATCTGTTAATGGAATATTTCTTATTACCTAAGAAACATTGCCAGGCTGAGATCCTTTCTTGATATGAACAATTTGGAAAAACTGGTAAATATATTTGTTACTTCAGGGGTAGATATCACACATCTCATATCTTGGCATTTCTGGTCCATAGCTCATCTAAAAGGCAGCAACTTAAATCTTCGTCATAACCATCCTGTTTAACTGTAGCACTTAAGTTGCAACATATAAAAGTTTGATTAAAATATTTTTTTTGATATAAGAATTATTTATAACTGCATATTGCCACTCCACGACTACCGCATCTTGTTGTACTTCAGTTACATACAAATTAGGATGACATTAAATATTTTCTGCTTGTGCTCTCATGGAAGTCATGGAATTGGTTTTTAAAGATGTCATAGCTTTTTGCCTGATCATTATTTAAAATTCCATTAAAGAGGCCTAGACTTTACCACTGATTTGTAACTGATGCAAACATTGCAGAGTTTATTAGTACCATTTGTTACAAGAAATTCCATATCTTTTGGGAAGTCCACGACATAAATGTATTTAAGGATATTCCTGTTTGGGAATTGTGACAACCCTCCTTTGGAGCTATCAACTCTGAAAGAAGTAATGCATATTCAGAAGTACCTTTGAGATGCTGCACAGAATGGTAATGTGATATGAATTCTTCAAGGTGGTTTTTGTCTTATATAGGTTTCAAAACAGAGGAAGGGAGTTTGAATTCCTACCAAGACCAGTTGTATTTATGGAGAAAGTCCACCATATTTTTCAACTGACTATTTAACAAACACAGAAAAAATATTTAAAAATTCATGAACTTTTAATAGTCTTCATCAAACTGTAGCAATACCATATATACTCTATGGTATATTAGATTTGCATTATTTAGTATTTTCATTTTCTTTATTCCTTTCCAAGCAATGCAATAAAATGCTAATTAAACTCACATTTGCCACCAAGGAAACTCAAGATTTGTCTACGGTTTCAATGATTAATTAACTTCTGTATATCCTTAGGAACATTGTGCCTCTAGACATACATATCAGTACAGATGTACATTTTCAGTGATGGGTCACATTAGTGGGAATTTGTGGAAGTTGCCTCAAAAAAGAAACAGCTAACCTTTCTGTCATAGAGGCAATATTTTTAGAAATAATACCTTGATCATATTTCTATAACCCAGCTAGAGAAACATCTGAGTTTAAATGACCCTTGATATCTGATCGTAAAACAGAGTCCTCAAATCAGCCTGTGTATGCATTCTGAGTGTGGACTTGTTCCTCTGGGAACAGGAACGTAGAATTGGATAGGGTTATAATATTTAACTAAGTTTTTTACTGATGCTTTACTTCTTTCATTTCTCTTAAGCCTCTCTTTGGCACATGCCCAAGTTTACCATCCTTGTCTGTTCATTAGTTTCTGTATTAGGAAAAGAAAATACTGTGTACTAACTACACAGAAATGTAATACAGCTGCAGTAAGAGACAAGCTAAGCAGTATATAAAGAATGGCTCTCAGAGGAGATATTAAGGGCAGAGTAGAGATTGGTTTATACTTCTTCAGAATCTGTTTGGCACTGTATTGCTCCATTGTGAGATTTATGTTTTCACGGGAAAGTCATAAAACTTGCAGTTAAGTGCATATGTGTTCTGTAAAATAATCATCAAACTAGATATTGATCAATCAATCAATCAATAAATTCATGTGGGGAAAAAAAAAGAAAAATTATTATAAAAAATTGCCAGTCTTCTGCAATATTCATAAGTAGAAAAATTCAGTTTAAATAGTTTTGAAGTTCTTTCATATTAAACAAACAAACAAAAAACATTAAAAACAATATCCTGGGGTTGTTTCTACAAATTTATTATAAAATTCATTTGTCATTGCATTTTTAGTCATCTTTAGAGACTGAGAGAGTCGTGTGTTTGCTAATTTGCTTCCTTGTGATGGGGGAATAGGAAAGAAAGTGATCAGCAAGAAACAAAAGTATTAAAGAAAAGTAATAATACAAACCAAAACTGCAGTGCGAAATTACAGAACTCACCAACTAATACCTTTTTTTCCAGATAGTAATTCCAGTAAAAGCCGATAAAAAGAAAATGCTACAGTCTTGTATTTTGATTTGAAGACAATTCATTATTTTCTATCCAAAATTTTGGGTTCTTTTTAAATTAGCATTTTATAATTAAACCAACATCATTGGTATTTCTCTAGTCAGACTTGGTTGCTGTCCAGAAATATGACATAACTGGAAATAAGAAGGAATTATAATGTAGATTGTATGAATTACTGGTAGTAGATCTCAGATGAAGCAATAAATCTCTCTGTGGATGACTTAGGGCACATTGCAAGTATTCTGTCTTCTGGTATGTCCAACATGGAACATCATTGTGAATTTATGCTATACTCTAGTTTTTATGTATTTGTCTCTCAAATCAGAATATTTTGAATTCAATCAATTTTGGATATGTAGTGTAATGATGAATTTAATAATAAATAATAAAATTCTATCTTGTTAATGACTTGCTGAAAAGCAGAACGAATTTTTTTTTTTTTAAATATATTATTCATTTTTCCTTTTTTACCAAAACAATCACACATAATTTACTGGTATGTTCAGACCTTACACATGAGTAACACAAAATTTAACAAAATAAAAAAAACCTGTAAATATATTTAAAAATTATTTTTATTCATTTTAATAATCCATTTTTCACCTGCTTGAATATAAGAGAAAGCCTGTTTTCAGGGTCTCACTATCTACTGATGCTTTGTGGAGAAATCTGCATGCAAGGCACAACAGAAATGTAGGTTTAGGTTTAGAATGCTACATAAATCAGCAAAGCTTCTGCTCTCCACCAGGAGAGCCAAGATAATAATTTTTCTAAATTTTGGTAATGGAGTAGTAAAACCTTAACTGCAAGGATGGAGGGTTTCCCAAAGAGTAAATCTGATTCAAAAATGACACAGAGATCAGGAACACAAAATCTTATTGCAAATAAACATTACCCTAAATAAGATGGGAGGAGTCAGCAGATGATGGATGCAAATAGAATAAATTTGCCACACAGAAAAATGTGACATCATCACACTTTGCTCTTGTTAATTTTAAATCAGCATGAACATGAAAGGAAAGGAATTTAACTATTCGTTACCAAGTAACACTTTAAAATTTTTTAACCCTTTGTATTGAAAGCACTTCTGACATACAGTCATCTAGATATGAATTTAAAAATATATCCTATCATTTTCAGAATATTAAATATTTTCTTATGACACGGTCTGCATATTTTTTTCTCTTGATATTTCTAAGGGCTGTGGGGAAAAAAAGAAAAAGTAAAAGAGAAAACACAGATTAACACAGAGTATCAAAAGTCTATGGGAATTGATGATGTATGAACAGCAAAAGATTGCAAGAAGTAGATAAAGTATAAACATATGGGCAATTTTTTCATATGCTGAAGAGATTTTTGATTTTTTTGTGATGTCAAAAAAAGCAAGAGACATTCATACTAAACTGACTTGATTATGATTCCTTAAATGTATTTTGGCTATGTCTAATACCGCAGAAACTGTGTTCCCTGTTTTAGAATCCACACAAGTTACCATTTATACTATCTATTTCTTAACCTACTTCCACACTTCAGATTTTATTGAAAATCTGTGAAGTGTTCAAAACATGTAGTGATTGTACATCTTGCCCTTCAGAATATTACTAAAAACAATTTAAATAATTTGGAAAAACACAGACTAAAAACTACTGAAATTCTGTTTTAGGAAAGAAGGTAAGATGCAATAGGTAATCCAGAAGATACGAGTAAGCATCATTCTTTAATGTTATGATAATTAATGATAAAATAAGAAGCATTTATTTAAGGTTGAGAATTGTTTCAGAGGGGGAACCAACCTTAAGCAGACAATGTAAACTGATTCAAGGATCAGCATTGTCGTGGGGTGAAAGTGAAAGTAAAACTGTGAAATGCTGTGACCCCCATTCAGAAGATGATCCGGGAGCTGGAGAACCAAGGGGTGGTGAGTAAGACCCACTCGCCTTTCAACAGCCCCATTTGGCCAGTGCGTAAGCCTGCTGGGGAATGAAGATTGACTGGACTATCGTGGCTTAAATAAGGTGACACCAGTGCTGAGTGCTGCTGCCCCTGATATGCTGGAGTTTCAGTATGAGCTGNTTGACCACTTGGATTCTGGAGTTGGAGCTTCCGAGGATCAGAAATCAACTACACCCCGACAGAGAAGGAGATCCCGGCAGCCTATGAGGGAATCCAAGCAGCCTCGGAGGTGATTGGCACTGAGACGCAGCTCCTCCTGGCACCCAGACTACCGGTCCTGGGGTGGATGTTTAAAGGCAAGACCCCATCCACCCACCATGCTACCGATGCCACCTGGAACAAGTGGATCGCTTTGATCACTCAGCACGCCCGTGTGGGAAGTCTGAACTGTCCTGGTATTCTTGAGATCATCACGAACTGGCCTGAAGGTGAGAGTTTCAACCTCACCAATGACACCAATGAGGAAGAGAAAGTGATACGTGCCAAAGAAGCTCTGCCCTACAACCAGCTTCCGGACGATGACAAGCGTTTTGCCCTCTTCACTGATGGTTCCTGTCGCCTCGTGGGGACAACCCGAAGGTGGAAAGCGGCCGTCTGGAATCCATCCCGACAAGTTGTGGAGACCATCAACGGAGAGGGTGGGTTGAGCCATTTTTAGGCAGCAGGTAATGACTGGATATGAAAAGAGATGGCATACAGTCCTTTATATTTAGAGCCACCTTGGTCTTTCAAAACTGGTTTGATTCTAACATAACTCTAATGAAAAACCAACAAACAAAACAGGTAACATTAGTAAAAAACAACAGGCAGAAAAAATCTGATTAAAAATTTATTAGGAAAGAGTAGCTTGAATTATCAAACAGTAGGACTTATATCTTTAATAAAAGAATGGTTTCTTTTTAATTCTCAGCATTGTAGTAAAGTTAGTTATGGAAGCAATGTCAAGACCAAAATCAGATTTTGGTTGGGGTTTTCTCGTGTTTTCTTAAGTGAAGTAATTATCACCTACTCGAACTAAAAGTTAAGTCTAATTAAACCATGACAGCTCTTTCAACACTAATGGAGATATACAGGTGTAAAGGTTAAACACATGCAAGTACCCTCAAAATACCAGGCAGTGGAAGGATTCTAGGAAGATTTATTTCCAAAGTGAAGAACAATAAACTTAGGAGTATACTAAACTTAACGGCATTGAGTAGCAGCCCTGGGAAAAAAACATGCCTCTGTCCTTCTCGGGGCTTTTTATTGCTTCTCCTGGCCCCACAGCTGTGGGGATCTTCTGAAATGTCTGCAGAACTGATCTGCTTCTCATGGCAGGGAGTTAGTCCGTGAGGAATGCAGGAGGAGAAAATACACAAACGCATTCCTTGGAAAGATGTTTCTCTCTTGTGTGGGAAAATTCTCTTGAGCAATATAAACCTCTCATCTCCTTGAAATAAATCTTCCAAGATATTCTTCTACACTTAAAAAAGGTACTTGTGGAAGATAAAAGTATGTCTACCTCAGATATACGCAGGGAATGCATATATTCCTGCACTGATTCTAATAACAGGGTTCCTCTTACCGGGGATGGTCACAAAGAAGTTGGATAACTAGTGTAAGTGGACTATTTAAGATTTCCTTGATAGATAGTGGAGACAGATAAGCACTTAGCACTTAGTTTCATATGAAGACAGACGTTTAAGGTAGATGGAATGACCCAGCTCCCAGAAGTGCCTCTCTGCCTTTATTGTTTAAAGACATATCCCAAACATGTAGCTCAGACTAGACACACACCACAAAGTTAAGGTGAGAGAAAAGTCTCACTACCCATTCCTTTAAAAAGGGCATTGTCAGAATTTGACTTCAACTGTCGGTTCTGCATATAGGTATGTATAAGCAACATACATATTTTCATACAGGGATATCTGTACATATGTGAGAAATACGTTAAATTTAGATCATCTATAAAATGCTAATAAGTGTTTATCTTTTTATTATATTCACCTCTTTCTCAGCTGCCACTTTCCCCAGCCTACACCAACAAGAAATGGATGAATTAAGCTAATAACAAGTTCAATGACAATTCTCATTGCCCATCTTCTTCCCAGGTCAATCCATTGATTTACTGACAACTTTTAGAGAAAAATGTAGAAATTTATTTCTAACAAAAAAACTTTTACTCCCCTTCACAAGTTCCATGAAAGTTTCTCCTTCTGTAGATGAACTTCAGACACCTTTTGAAACAATCTCTAAAATGGATAAATCTAATTTTCTTCTCTATACTATCTTGTCAGGGAAAAGGAGAAAGCAAATTTCCTAAAGAATGTTGGTTTTGTTTACTGTCTTTGTTTCTTTTAATGCTGAAGGATTGCTGAGTGACTGAGTAGGAATGAGGATCAGAACTGGACAAAAGACCACCCTCAGAATATATTTCTTCCAAAATGCTTCAAATTCAGTGGCTGTAAGATGCATGAGTCTTATTAGCATGCAGCTGTATTACAAGAACATATTTAGACAGGAACCTGAGCTGCATTCAGCAAAATATAAAGGCAAAAGTACCCACATCTTTTACTTAAAAATTACTCATTTTCTATCCTGGGAAACTCATGTAAGGCTCAGGACAAAGAACTGAGAGATAGAAGTGATGGTTCTCAGAACTCAGAACAAAACTGCAGTTTCCACTAAACAAGGACACAACTACTTTGCAATTTATTTACTTTCAATCAACTGGCAGTTAGTATCGAAGTTCCCAGAAATTCCCAGAAGGAATTTCTTAAAGGACCAAACTAGTGGATTTACTGATGCAAATAAAAGTAAAATGTCAGCAACATGGAACAAGTTCAGTCCCTCTCATGTTATAATTTCATAATTGGATTTATGTGCTCAATCTCCCTTTAAGGGAAATTATTTTAACTGACTTTGTATTAGGTAAAATGATATAGAAAAATATTGCTTTGGTGCTTTTGCTTGCAATTTTTCTCCTTATATTTTCAAAAGTTCCTAGATATTACTGCTGAGAGCTATCAGAATACAAGAGTAAAGCAAAAAGTCTTGCAAATTGGAGATGCTCACTCTACTGATATTATACAGTCCTCAGTGGTTCTATCCTCTATCAAGAGTCACTCTGTGAGAAAATCTCATGAAAGACATTTTTTTCATTGAGATTCTCACTTTATTAGCTGATTGGAGAATCAGACACAGTAAGTAGGAGTTTAAAGCAGGAGTAAAAGAGCAAGAGCTGCTTTCAAAGCTCATGCTTTGATCCATGAAAAATGGATCTATCAGACTTATCTTGAAGAAGTATTCTTACCTTTTCTTGTATGCTTATGTGTCCAGAAGAACAGTAATATGCTCATACCCCTGAAATGTCTGCCTACACAAATTCAAATTATGGGTCTTAAAGCAGAACAATTCTGACATAGGTGAACTAAATTTCAAAATTTTACAATTTCCGCACAGATAGAGATTAGTCAGATTTTAACAGACAGAGGAAACAACACAGAAAAGGTTAAAGGCATACTTAATAGCAAAATGAGCAGTGTTAGACTTCATGAGTATTCTTGTCAATGTAAGAGTCAACATTAACATTCAGGATTTTCTCTGTGAAGCCCTACTGTCTCTTCAGAATGGTTACATTGCTTGAAGGTCCCCAGGAATAATTTAAAAAATTAGAAATTCACAATGATTTGTGCAATATGTCCAAGTAGGATCAGCAATATTAAGATTTTCTTTTTGGTAAGGCAAGAAGTTGCTGCTTATGATGTTTTGACCATGGATGTGAAATGTCATTTCTGAAGACTGTGTAAGCCACAGCATAACAAAGAAACACAGAAATATAAGGGTAATGTGACAGCTTGAGCTAAAAAAATCAGGAAAAGTTTCCGTTTTGCCAAAGTAATTACAGCTCACACCTCCTCACATATAGTTTTATTGTTTGCATATTTAATATTTTAATAAAACAGTTAAAAAAGAATATTTAAGTATTTCACATCCTTACAAATCCATCTGCCTAGTTTTCATCTGGACTCATAAGTAGAACATAAATACAGAAACATAATGCACCAGTTTTTATACAAATAAACAGAATAACAGATAAGCAGTCACACAAAACTATAATGTTATTCTGTCACAGAATCTGTTGACATAAATCATTAGCACTTTGTTTTTTAAAATTTAGCTTATTTATTTCTTTAATGTTTCAGATTTCTAAAATCTACATATAATATTCAAATAACTACAAAAATAAGTACTGGCTTTCCTTTCTTTTTTATCCTTAGAGATTTTCAGCCTTCTTACTTTCCCATAACACTCTGTCCCATCTTGCTATCAAGAACAGTACCCTTTTTTAAAGATTTAATTATGGTGACAGCTGAAGGGGACAAACTCTTCTGCAGATAGCTGGACACTCAAGAGTTTTCATCTGTAAGGCAATTCCAACTTGCCCTTGGTTTCCTCACTTATGCTTTCCATCAACCACTTAATAAATAAATTGGGAGTGAGTGTTGTAACTACTCTTCTAAACTTCCTCATCTTCCTTCTTTTAGTGGCTGGGGATCCAAGACTCCAAGGATCAACTCTGTTAAGACACAGATGCCCAACCTTGATTCACACTGCAAAGACAGCTGTGAAAACGTCTGTAGAGATATAAGAATTGTAGGATTACAGAGTTGGGTCGCTAAGATTAAATTCTTTGGTGTAGAAGGATTCAAGAGAGAAAATACCTCCACAGAAGGTTATAAAATGTTGAAGAAAGAAAGTTTGGCTAGTAAGTAAGAGGTAAGTTGGGGCAAGTTATCAGTGTCAGTGGAGATGTTGATTGATGCCAGCTGAGCAACACTGAAATATCTATCCAGAAGGCTGCAAAGGCTGATCCTTCACCTCCCAGCTCACACCAGGCAGGGTAATAAATTCATTAATCCTAATTCCAACTGCTTCCTAAAGGCCGAAATAATTTTTTGCAAGAAAAATGCATATTTGTGTTTTTTCGATCTTTATATGTGCTTTTCTCTCCAAGTTTTCCAAAGTGTTAAATGCAAAATAATTGCAACATCTGTCAGTGAATACAATAGATTATGTGTTAACTATTCAACTGTAAGTATTGTGCTACCAATATAGAGCTAAAAGGTTGTAAAAAATAAAGAAACCTTACTAGAAATTAAGAAAACAGAAGAATCTGCCATTAATATGCTTGGAATGTTGCTGGTTCTTCTGTGTCTTTACTAGGGCATTACTTTTGGGCTCATTTGCTTTGCTGATCCATCATAGTCTTTCATTTAACTAAACAGGCTTCCTCCTGTAATCACTAGGTTTTTCTGTTGCATCTCCTTCTATACTGATTACTAAGCACGGAGGTAACTTTACAGAATGTCAGATGGGGTCTAACAGTCCTAGATATTCCTTTACAGGACCAGGTTAGACCTATTCCTGGAGCCATATATAGAAATTATTAGAGATTCAACCTTCAAAGCCTGAAAGACTGCAGCTATGCCTATGTTAACCAAATGTATCACTGAATTGAGAGGTACAGCACATTCTGAAAAAATAAAGCTTTAAAAAACAGTTTAAATATTAAACTAAACTACTCTCACAAAGTACTCTCCTCTTTGCTGCTTTCCCCTGTTTCTCCTTTTGAGTTTGTTTTCATTCTTTTCAGAGTTGTTATGGCTTTGTGTGATTTGCCCAAGCAACCATGTGTGAAACTTTCAAACTGTATTAGTCAGCTTTTGATCTGCGTATATAAAACTCCACAGATCTATTGTCTTAGGTTAGTCTTCTAATAATTTGAAAACTGAAAGAAACAGTTTTAGTAAGATATACCGTTGCATATAGATGTCTGTAATTTACTAAATTGTCTTATGTCATTCAGCTATATTGTTGCAGCTTTTGTCTCCACCATCGATTAATGAATATAAAATATTTCTCCACTGCAAACTTAGGCAAATCCACAAATAAAGGAACAAGAGTCATTTTTGTCAAATCAATCAGATATTCTATTTAAAACAGTAAAAGTATATTTTGTAATTCATAACTCATGATTAACAAAGACTGTTAATAATTAAATTATGATATTGTAGAAAGATCAGAACATTAATTTGTATTTTAAATATGGAAGTTTCTTTCTGTGTATCTGCAGTTAAACAGGCTTATTCAGTGTGTGTCTGTGAGAAAGAGGACATTCTCATCCATATGGTACAATCTTAAATGGTCTGCATTTATCAGGTAAACAGAACCATTAAATCACACAGTACAATAGCTAAGCACAAGAATAACTCAATTGTACAGAGCAGTGTTTTCAAAGCTTGTTAATTCTAGTGTACAAACTTACATGCAAGGTTGTTTTAATGTTCTGGTAATGCACTTGAAGATAACTGCTCTGTCTAAGAAAGACCACATAATTACTCCATCAACTTGTTTTCATGCTGAGTGGCCTCATCAGCTGTACCGAGGGCTAGTCATTTTAAGTGAGATCCAAAGATAGATTTTGAAAAGCACACAGAGTTGTCCTAGATGCTTCTACTGAAATACCTGAAGTCATGTGGCTAGTAAGCAGACACAGTTGGACCCTTCAGGGAAAATCAGTTGTCAGAGATATAATGCACTGTGCTACAGAGATATTAATTTCAGTTAGGAATTAAGAGGAAATTAAGAGTAAACAAAATTAGATTTTAAGAATATTTTCCATCTGGTTACTTCTATCACTTTATTGGTCTTATTGCTCTCCCTGCACCACAGTTTTGAACTAGGTAACCTTTAGTGAAATTAGTAGATGTTCATAGCTGTGAAACTAGGATGAGATAATAAAATCACTTTTCTATAGCAAGTTTTCTGGTTTGTTAAAAGGCAGGACAGAAAAAAAAAATTTAAAAAATTGTATTATATGGGAAAACTTCCTGTTGTTTCTAAGTAGTGACCTTATAGACAGCTTCAGCACGTCTGTAAGAAATTCTGTTTAATGATTTTATATTTTTTTATTTCATAATTAGAGTTTTTAAAATCCATAATCATTGTATATATGCTCACTCAATCTAGGAAAAAAAAACAAAAGTAGGAAATTACAAAGAAGACTTTTTCCACCTCTAAGGATTTTTACAACTGATAAAAGCATATAAAAAAGGAATACCAATGATTATGCAGATCTCCTATTGGTATATTTTTCTATTCCTTACATGGTGGAAAAGGAAAGCGGAAGGCAATCTTCTATTGTGGAAGTTCTTCAGTGCAAAAGATAATCTACTGAGTACTGGAGTGTTCATAATATAAGCAAACCTTTTTGTGACTTTCTTTTACTGTAGGTTTGTAATGGTCCAAGGCATTTTAATAATTAGTCTACAGGGAGCCTTAATAGACTAAGGCAACTCTTAATTAACTTAATCCCCAGTACATGAGCTGACC
Source organism: Neodrepanis coruscans (assembly GCA_013400695.1). Taxonomy (NCBI): domain Eukaryota; kingdom Metazoa; phylum Chordata; class Aves; order Passeriformes; family Philepittidae; genus Neodrepanis; species Neodrepanis coruscans. The sequence goes on along the minus strand of VYZS01020007.1, from coordinate 4,748 downwards.
AGGAGACATCAAACCACATTTTAGCTTAGAGGGTATGTGAACTCAGAGGAAGTTTCATTTTTTAACTAGTGTGGTGCTGAACTTTTTCCTTCTAGCACAGTATGATTGTAGATAAACACATTGTGCCATTCTGTCCTTAGTAACCAGAAGCCTTTATTTTCAGTAGAATTAATAATAACTGAAGATAGCAATTTCAGCATAATTATTTTAAGATGCAAAAATTATCATAGGGTGACATTCATATGTAGTTAAAATAGGTAATCAAGAAGTGATTTTACTTAATTTTTGCTATATTCCTATTATATATTTTTCGTGCTTAGAAAAGAACCAGACCTGTTTAAAATACATGAAAATATACTGATAATCATTTTAGCTACAGCAGGTTTTAATTAGAAATGTTCCTAAGATTTGGTACTGAGGGAAGTATTCTAGTATATAATTAAGCTGCAAGCACACTTTATAAGGATTTGGTTTGTACATTATATTCTATTCTTGATACTTATCAAATCTGTGAGGTCTTAATAGCAGAAAAAAAACCTCTTCCTGAAGCAGCCTTTCTGTTTTTATTTGTACGTTACTATTTACATGTTTAGTAATTTTTACATTTATTATTTTTGACAAAGTGAGCGTTGCCTTAGAAATATTGTCGTGAGTTACCTAGGGCTGTGTAAAAGTAGTGATTAACACTCCACTACATGCATGGAGTGACACAATGGGCAGCTTAATAGAAAAAATGTCGGTATAATCACAGAGTACCCATGTGAAAGACAAAACTATTCTATAAGATACGGATGTTTCTGAATAGACTATATTAAACACACCTATTTTTATTCTTCACAGAGAGTTGTTTTGATGTTGGTATTATGAGTATTTGCTGTTGATTTCCAACTAAATGTATGAGAGGTATATTTAAACTAAATGATTTAACAGAAAAGTCCTCAGCTAAAGGATTTTAATCTAAGCCATGGCACTAAGCTACTTTTTAGTTCTTGCGGTATGTAAGTTGTCTGTCCCAGTTGCTGAAAGTGCTTTGAGGAACACTTTCCTTAAGGTGCATTACATTAGAATCTGAGGCAACATCCCTAATGCTACAAGTAAGTTTCAAAATCATCATATTCAGATAACCCAAACCTTCAGCTGAATACTTACACATCTCACTGTCAAAAAGAAAAGCATACCAATTTAAAAATTGCACAGGATCTGGATAAGTGAGAGAATTGAGAACATAAATGTGTTTGTGATACAGAATTACAAAGTTTTAGGATATTTTCTGAAAAGTGGGGATTTTTTAACATTATGGAAAAAATTAACGATATCTGTGTATATTGCATACTGAAATATAATGGGTACTCAAAAATTGTCTAGTTAGAAAAAATGTACACACATTTGTTCCTGTTATTACGGTTGAATTTAATTTATCTCATGAAAACACTTCCCTTTTATTCCAATACTTGTTGCATGTATTCAAAAGCACTGAATCTTATAGTGCATTCAATTTCTTATTTTATTAATCCCCTTATAAAAAAGAAAATTTAATCTCTTAAAAAATCTTGATGTACTCAATTTAATTTCCATAACTATTAATCTTTCATAACAAGAGAGTTTTAATTAGTTGCTGTTGCTGGCCATATACAAGAGGAAGGAAGGAATCATCTTTCAATCAATCTATTGTTAGGTTATACTGAATTAAAAAGTCCCATATGCTTAAGATGTTTTTGTGGGTTAGGGAGGGGGTGTATCTTAGCCGGGAAAATGGGGGAGAGGGTTGTCTTTTAAAACATTTGTTGTGTTTTCATGAGAGAGCAGGGCAGGCAAAATGGATGGACCCAGGTGGCTCCCAGTATGCAGGTGTGTCTGCTCCCCTCTGGAGAGGCTGCTGGGGCTGGTGCAGCGTGGCAACACCCCCCAGGCCACACATGACTCCAGAGCAGGACATGAGCATGGGGTGCGGTGGGGCCATGCGTGGGGCTGGTCTGACCCACAATCGCCACTGCTGCATGGTGGGCCGAGGCTGGGGCACCCTAACCCTAACCCTAACCCTAACCCTAACCCTAACCCTAACCCTAACCCTAACCCTAACCCTAACCCTGCTCTGGCCCGTGGCTTGGGCTGGGAATGGGAATGGTGGAGCATGGGCCCCTGGCAGAGGCGGTGGCGGAGCGTGCTCACTCCAGTCTGTTGGTCAGTGCATCACGGGCACCTGCTGGCCCTCGCTCATGGGCTCAGTGAAGGGTGCAGGCCAGGCCACCATGGTGCCACGGCTGAGAGCTTGCCCCACAAGCTTCCACAAGCTTCCCACCACTGAGCCTGCATTTTCACTGGACACAGCGTGGCTTGGGCACAATGGAAGTTGTGGCAGGGTGGTGTCAAGTGGGCGGGCGGGGGTGAGCCCCAGGCTGGCACCATGGTGCAGGATGATCCCGTGGCAATGGGCACAGCAGCTGCTCTGGCCACCCTGCGCCTGAGTCCCTGCAGTGCTGGCAAAGAGGCAGGCAGTGGTGGCCCCTCCCGTAGTGGCAGGGAGCACACCAAGGGCAGTGCCGTCAGTGCCTCAGAGCACCTGGGGCCCCACAGCTCTGGCAGCAGTGGCTGGTAGTGTAGCAAGCCCTGCCATGGGCATTTTTGGTGGCGGCTGCCATTTTGCCCTCATGGTTAGGTCTGCAGAGGGGGAGTTGGTGGCCACTGAGTCAGGCTACTGACCAATAGGAAAGCAGCACGCTCTGGAAGAAGAGTCAGAGAAAATACGGGAACAGGTACATTATAAAAGGGGCAGACACGGAAGTCCTCACCCTTTTTTGGCTCGGCTCTCAGCTCGGCTCCTGCAACTCAGTTCCCCTGCACAGCTGAGGCAGTGCAGACAGAGGACCATGCAGCTCCAAGCAGCAGCTACAGCAGTGTGNAACAGTGGAAGTGTTCAAGACCAGGTTGGACAGAATTTTGAGCAACCAGTTCTAGTGCAAGCTGTCCTTGACTGTGGCAGTCAAGGACAGTTGGCAGGTGGAACTTGATTCTGATTAAGAAGTTTACCCTCTCTCCACATTGTTTATCTGAGATTTGTTTGGTTTTTGTCAAGAGCACCAAGTAGAAGAGGGAAAGTAAAGATATTATTTGTAATTTGTTCATATGACATTGAAAGAAAAGTAAAGTTTTTGTGGTGAAATTTCAAGAAAAACATGTTTCAAATGGCCTGGAAACAAAATGATGAAAAATTATAAAAAAAATTCTGTTCATCTATATCTTCCTTTCATAGTTAGGCTCACTATTTTAATGGAGGAACCAAAGACCATGCTTTCTTTCTAATATAATTATATTGACCTAATTAAGCAATGACACAGCAGGGATTAAAATATTTGAGTTGGTGGTTGTTGGGCATTTTTCTTCATAGAACTTCCAGCAAGCTACCCCAATTAGATAAGCCATCTGTGAGGTAGAAATTGTAACATTCTGTACTTCAACTACAATTTTTCTCAGAATGGCAAGTGAGATACTGCTTAATTAGGAATGCAACACAATTGTCACTCTCCTTCAAACAAAAGACAACAAGTATTATCTGCATGGTGCCAACGGATCCTGTGTGAAATGTCTGGTTCACAACCACATCATTGCTACAAAAATGTGTCTGAAGTGAGATCTGAAACAAGAAAGTATTGTTAATGGATTTCTTCATATGTGAAGAAGTCAAAAAGCAGAAGTTGTATAACTTTTATTAATAATTATTCAGAACCTGAGACTGACTTACCCCAGATTAGTGTCTCTGCATTATTCATCTTATCTTCACTGTCATGGTCTTGCACACATTCAGCATCAAGAAACCTAGTAGGGTTATGCATTTTGATATATAAAGATCCCTAGATGTATAAAGTATCTCTCCCCTTCCTGGACAGCATAGGTCACTTAAGAAACCAAGGCTTTCACCTATTTCCTGTTAGTACTAAAATGAAGTCCTTACCTTCACAAGATGTCAAGTTAGCAGTGCAACCCTGTGGCAAATGGAGGTTGGTGCTCTATTAATAATGCAGACATTTTTAATAGAGGTAGTTATTCCTCAATATTGTGCTGCTTAGGAGGCCACACTTGGAGCACTGTTTGTTTTTTGGCTCCTCAATAAAAAAAATATTGACACTCTGAAGAGAGTCCTTCTGAAGGTAAGAAAGATGATAAATGGAACTGGACTCCATAAAGAGGAAGAAGGCAAGCTGTGTTAAGTAAAGAAGGTTAAGAGAGGATCTTATGTTCTCTTTGGCTACCTAGAGGGAGGTTATAGGGAAGATAGAATCAGCTCCTTCTCAGAAATATACAGAAATAGATTTTTTAGGCAATAGACAACAATTGTAAAAAAGAAAATTCTGATTGGATATTAGGTGCAAAAAGATCACAATGAAAGTGAAAAAATACTGAACCAAGTTGTCCAGGGACATTAAGGAATATTTATTCTTGGAGATATTCAAAACTGAACTGGACAAGGCCCTGAATAACCTCTCCTAACTTTATAGTTGGCTGTGCTTTGAGGCCAGATCATATTACAGGATTACCTCAAACCATTTTATTTTTATTTTTTTCTGTGAATACTGAACAGTTATTATAACTCCATGACTAATGTATTCTGTATTTAGCTATGTTTTTAGCCATTACTGGCTACAAAAAGTACTTCCTAGTCCAGTTTAATGTGTTTGCAGTGAGGCTGTTGCAAAAATTGAAAGGTTCAAACAGGATTTATAGAACTATTGGTTTCACAGAATCACAGAATT